>PVJS01016840.1:0-36964 GCA_004027185.1 Glis glis
GAGCTTGATCTTCTCGGCCTCCTGCTCTTGGAACTGAAACTCCACCATCGTTTCTCCGAAGAAGCTTTCTGATCTTCACGTCTTGGACTGGGACTGAATTAGTGGTTGCTCCGATCCTAAGACTCCAGCTCTTAGACCGTTCGACCAGCTACTGGTTCCTCTGACCCTCCACATGCAGTCAGAACCTGGGACTACATTGCTGCAAACTGTAAGCCCATCTGATAAATCCCTTTTTTAAAATATACTCATTCTGTGTATTCTGTTAATCTAGAGAACCCTGTCCAATACAGGGAGCTAGAGGAAAAAATAGGAAATATAAGGGACTTTAGTTAAATGAGAAAGAACAGTAGAATAGTGGAAGGGGATTGGGTTCGAAGGAGGTGGGGAGGGAATTAAGGAGGCTTGAGGAAGAGAACAGTTCAAATAATGTTATGTCCACATATTAAGGTATCACTACCAATCTCACTAATATGTATGGGGAGAGAGGAAGAGGGGGAGAAGATGTAGAGGGAAACATACCCAGTGATGTGTGGGTGTACGAATGTATCACTTTGAATCTAACTATGATGTATACATATGGAACCAACCTAGGTGTCCGGCAACAGATGAATAAAGAAAGTGTGGTATATACACACAACAGAGTTTTACTCAGCCATAAAGAAGAACAAAATGATGTCATTTGTAGGAAAATGGATGGAACTAGAGAATATTATGCTAAGTGAGATCAGCCAGTCTCAGAGAGTATGCACCAATAAAAGTACACACACACAAAAAGAATGATAAAAACAAAAGAAAGAAACCAGAAGAACAAAGTTCGAGGGCTTCTGGGTTACTGAACACATGGAGGTTTCTGGAGAGTGGTGCACCCAGAGAGGGTGAGGAACTCAGCACCCCTTCCCACACACTTGGCTCCATGCATCCCTTCCATCTGGCTCTTCATCTCTATCCTTTATTATACCATTTATTAATAAACCAATAAAACTCTAAGTAAGAATCCCCCTGAGTTCAGTGAGCCATCCCAGCAAATTATTCAAATCCAAGGAGGGGGTCATGGGAACCCTCGATTTATAGATAGTCAGTCAGAAGCACAGTGACAACCCATTACTTGTATTGGCATCTGACTTGGGGAGGAGTTAGTCTTAGGGAACAGAGACCTCAACCCTGGAGATCCGACACTGTCTCTATGTAGATAGTATCAGAATTGAGTTAAATTATAGGGCACCTATTTGGCATTCCCTTGGAGATCTTCTTGGTATGGGAAGAACATCTAAGGATTTTAGAATTGTTCAACTGGTAAAGTATTTGCAAATATTCCCAAATCCCCAAAACTCCTACATCAGAAACACTTCTAGTCCCAAACATTTCAGAAAAGGGATACTCAATCTTTAGTGGCAAGTTAGCAGTTCATAGCTTGTATTTTGTTTAATATTCTTAGTCTTGGTCTCTATGGTCTCTAGTTACTGTGTGTGTGTGTGTGTGTGTGTGTGTGTGTGTGTGTGTGAGAGAGAGAGAGAGAGAGAGAGAGAGAGAGAGAGAGAGAGAGAGAGAAAGACTGGGTATTGAACTCAGGGGCATACTATCTCGGAGCTACAGCCCCAGCCCTCAGGGGCACACTACCTCTGAGCTACAGCCACAGCTCCTTTATTTTTTGTTTTGAAACAGAGTCTTGCTATATTTCCGAGAATCTTCTACGTTGTTGAGGCTGTCCTTGAACTTGAGATCCTCCTATCTCAGCCTTCGAAGTACTGAGTATTTTTTTTTTAAGGGAATGAGTTTTCCCCACTAGTAGAGCCAGAGATGTTCTGGTTTATTACAGCCTGTTCCACTCCATTCACCTCTCACACTGGTCTCTTTCACTCATTCACATACTTGCCTGGCCCCTGAGGCATCTGAGTTTTCAACTCCTATCCATATGCCTGTGCTTAGAAATTCAGTTCATACAAGGCTGGTCCCCAAAGGCTGGACTCCACATTGAAGAAGTTGGCCTCCTTCAGAATACCAGGGTGATTGCCACTGTCTAGTGCTTAAAGCAATTGATCTGAATAATCCCTAGTCCTGGTCCTAATTCCTCACACACATCTCAGTATGCTGGTTTTAAAACTGACTGTTTCATATGTAATAACCTTATTTTTTGTAGAAGGTCCCAAGGCTCCGGGATGGGGGGGGAGTCTTGCCTTTCCATCTGACTTAAGGATTCTACCTCTGCACCCTCCAAATCCCTTTGGGAAGCATGCTAAAAGATTTGGATTTGGCCACAGATTTAGGATTTGGCTGTTGCTATGGTTTGAGTATGGTTTGCCCCCCTACCCCCCAAAAAAAGTCTCTTGTTGAAAGCTAATCCCCATTGTGAGGCATTAAGAAAATAGAAACTTACTCCAACTTAAAGAGAAGGCCTTTGGGAGGTATTTAGGATTGAATAAGGTCATCAGAGCAGTCAAATACCAGTGGCTTTATAAGAACATATACATGTGCTCCCTCTTTCTCACCTTATGATGTCCTGCACAGCCTTGGGGCTCTGCCAACAAGAAGGCCATCACCAGATGTGGCCCTTTGACCACGGACCTCCGCAACTATAAGCCAAAATGAATCTTTTCTTTATAACTCACCCAGCTTGTGGCACTGTCAGCAGAAAATGGACTAATATAGGTGCCCTGCTCAAAGACCAGGAACAGCATATGGTGATTTTGTACAATTCTGCTGTGGGTGATCCTAAAACTGAACTCTGAGAAACACAGGCGGCTCTGGCTAGAGAAGAGGCTCCCTAGAGACATGTAAATTGATTGGTCTCCACCAGAGGGTGACATTCTAGGAGACTGCAATTCTAACTCAAGTCTGCAAATATGCATCCTCCTGCCTGCCCACTGCTTTGGGTAAAACAAAAGGAAATTAAATTATAAGCAACATTAGAAGAAGTATGGAGATGTCATAAAGCCGATAAGCACTTCTCTCGAAAAAGAAAATGATTACATACAGGTTTTGCATGTGCCCTTCCTCCTGGGAACAACCAGCAGAAGCCCGGGTCCTCTGTGTTCCCACCAACACACCACCCCACACTGCCGCAGTCTCCCCACGCCCTGGGTAATGAGCCTGTCCCCTCTGCTTAAGGCGCTTATAGACATCTGCCTCTGACTTCTGTCCTCACTGCAACTCACACCTCTTTGATGAGCCCGTCATTTCACCAGGGCCACTGCCATCTTGGTTGAGATCTGGGTGACAATCTAGTCTCTAGCCTCCCTGATAAATTCTAGGGAAGAGAACAAGCCTCCCACTCTGGTGGTCTTAGAACATGTGCATATATTTGGCTGGATGGCTACAAGGGCTTAGGAATGCTGGAATGAGGTATCTGAAACTATGTTCCAACCTAAAAAATCGGGATCACTTTTGAGATCATGCTGAGATGTCAGTCCCACAGAGGATGGGTGAAGATTGGGAAGTAGATTAACTCACATCCCTGGAGAGACATGGCAGTTGGACTGCGAAACTGTTGAGTGATGGAAAAAGTCTGATCAAATAAGTGACAACCTGTCACAGCCAAAAATGAGTGGCTGTTAAGAAGTACTCCTTCTCCATGGGAGGAGAGTCATGCAAAGAGCCCAGTGGTCAACAGAAAGTGTGAAACACTACTGGCGGAGTAGCTCAGATGTCTCTTTCTGGGTATATTGGTAAAATTGGAAACTATAGTCATGTACTGCATAGCAGCATTTCAGCCAATGGCAGGCACATATACAATGCTGGTCCCACACAGTTTTAATGGAGCTCAAAAACCCTTATCACCTAGTTTTGTTTTAGCTGTGATAATATCATAGCACATGGCATTGCTATATGTCTGAAGTGATGTTGGTGTAAATAGACCTACTGTGCTGCCAGGCACATGAAACAATTATGTACAGTACATAATACCTAGTAGTGATAATAAATGACTGCTACTGATTTAATTTAGAGTGTCCTCCTTCTACTTATATTTTAAAAAGTTGATTCCATAAGAGTCTGCTGTGTTCTGCCAGCAGCCTCATATGTCTCATCTTTAGTGCATCTGTCTCCATGTTGCATCCAGAGGCCATGTGAAGTGATTGGCTTATGTCATCTAGGTTTGTGTCAGTGTGTTCTATGTTGATCAGACAACCACAAACTCAACTAAGGACACGTTTTTCAGAACATATCCCTATTGTTAAGTGACACATTATGTACTTGCTTAAATGAATCTGGGATGTTATAGTATTTTTTTTTTTAGCTCAAACAGGGTTCTGGAGTCCATGTGACGCAGCTTCAACCGTCTAAAAATTAGGGGTCTGAAGTTTAGGGAGGAAATCAGCCATCTATTTGGACCCACAGTTCTTAGAACAATTTTCAAAATAAAACCAAGCTCTAAAGACTGGTATGTATGAGTGACTTGGGGACCTTGTTAAAATACAAATTCTGAGTTGGTAGGTCTGAGATAGGAACTGAGATAATACACTTTTTAGTAAGCTCCCAGGTGATGCTGAGGCTGCTGGTCTGGGGACCACACTTTACTAAAATGGCAGTGGAAACTCAGATTGAATATGGCACACTTGGAAGTAACATTAAAACTAATCCTTTCCAGGTCAG
Source organism: Glis glis (assembly GCA_004027185.1). NCBI lineage: Eukaryota > Metazoa > Chordata > Mammalia > Rodentia > Gliridae > Glis > Glis glis. Next base: position 4,588 of record PVJS01016840.1, read on the forward strand.
AGGATCACCTCCTAGAGGAACTTAGAGAGGACCTCATTCCTGGAATGCTGAAGCTGTGACATACTGATGATACCTTTTAATAGAATCTCCCCTTCGTATTCATTTTAAATGATCCAGCAAAAAATCTAATGACTACCATTTTCCTACAGAAGTTTTCTGTAAAATCATGGACAATATTTCCTAGTGACCCCTCTTAGAGGATTCCAGGGGGACAGGTGAGAGCAAGGAGGAGAGAAAATAACTTTGTTACAAATGGTTTCTTCTCATTCTCTACCATGTAGCCTTTCAAACCCAGGTCCTGTGATGGTTCAGGCAAAAAGTCACAAGCTCCTTGCCAACTTCAGCCAGAAGCCAAGCACAAGGTCATTTGAGAGAAACTTTCTTTGCACTAGAAAACACAGAAGTGTTTGGCTCCACCACCAGTCGGGAATCGCACTATTCACAACTTAAACACTTGTTCTCAGGTTTTATATCTGATTATCAGCCTCTGTCATCCAAGGGAAAAACAGAACCATGAGATGCCCTCTGCCCTGTTCTTTCTGGAGTGAGCCCACATAAGCTTTCCACATGTAAACAAATACACATGTATAGATGCTTGCATACACACACACACACACACACACACATACACACAAACACTTGGCAAAACCTAGACCCTACTCCTCATTTCAATTACCTCAGCTATGGCAGTATCTCTGGCTCACCTATCTTCACCCCCCAAAACATTCCACCTGTCTGACACCAGAACAGTAAGAAGTAATATATGAGAGAAGCATTTCTTAGCCTTGGTGATTAGACAATTTGGGGTTGATAATTCTTTGTTGTAGGAACAGAGTGGTTAACAACACCCTTCATTTCTATTGACTAGATGCCAGTAGCAGCCACCCCCCACAAGTCATGACAATTAAAAGTATCTCCAGAAATGGACAAATGTCCCATGGGGCAGGGGCAAAGCTATCCATAGTGGAGGAGTACTGGTCTACAGTTACGCTGTAGGGATTCAAATTCTAGCTCTCATGCTTGTTAGCTATGGGGACTGGGGAGCATTACTTATGTCCCAGACATCAGTTTCTCATTCTCAAAAGGGTGAAGCGATGTGACAACACTAATAGTAATACTCTTTTTTTTTTTTTTTGCGGTACTGGGGATTGATCGCAGGGGTGTTCTACCTCCGCACTACGCCCCCAGCCCTATTTTTTATACTTCATTTTGAAACCGGGTCTCACGAGGTTGCGGAGGGCCTTACTAAGTAGAGAGAGAGAGAGAGAGCTGAGGCTGGCCGCGAACCCGGATCCTCTGGTCTCTGCCTCCCAAAGTACTGGGATTACAAGCATGTGCCACCACGCCCAGCTAGTAATACTCTTACTACCTTGGAAGGTCAGTCATTGGGGGCACTATGTGAATCAGTGCACACGTACCTCTCAGAACAGTGACAGGGCAGAGTAAGGACCAAAGAAGTATCTGCTCTGAGTGTTACCTACTCATGTCACTGTCACCAAACCTGATGCAGATCCATGACTCAAACTATAAAACCCTGCGGGGGCCAGTTTGCCAATTCTAGAAATCTTGACCTGTAAGCATCTAAGTTCTCTGTCTTTATTATCTAAGAGCAGGAGAAGTGACCAGAATAGAAAATGCTTTTTCCTCAAGTTCAGAAGAGATAGTGAGAAGGAAAGTAGAGAAGAGTATGAACTAAATCAATCCTTGAGGAGTCTCCATTTGAGAGGTTCTTTCCATGCCTAAGGATTTTATATTCAGCATACCTAGAAAAGTGGACAGACACCAACTCTCCCAGCACTAACTGAAACCACTCTTGCTGCTTCCAACCTCCCACTCCCCATCTCCATCTGTCTACCTCTACTGGTATCTCTCTCTCACACACACGTGCACACATGCACACACGTGCGTGCCCGCCCACGCACACACATGCACACATGTGTGCACACACACACGTGTGCGCACACTCACACGCGTGTGCATGCAGGCTCAACAGAAGCAGCAAAAGGGGCAATCTAGACACTTAATTTTGCTTTGGCAAATCTACCACTGATCTAAGAAGCCAAGACATGGGCTTTCTAATTCCAAAAGGGAAAAGGAACTCTAAGTCGCCTATTTGCTTTTCATGAACTCTTTCATTCTGCCTCTAGAATGCAAACGAGGACAGCAGATACCTGGCTGGTGATGGTTTGTAGGACATTCTTGTATCCAGTAACTTTAATGATGTCGGCACTGACACTCAGTTCTCAGCCCAGAAGGAGCAGCACAGCCAGTGTCACCACGCTTCTATGAGGAGCCCAGATTCCATAAACCCCACGGGGGAAGGGGAGCAAGGCAGGCAGGCCAGCATGCTGTGACCCCCACCTCAGCTCAGATGAGGTTTCAAATACCACCCTGGCAGCATTTCCATCAGAGAAAGAGATGGAAAGCCTGGTGGATCTTGCAAGAGTCAAGGAAAATCGACATAATGCCTGAGTGTTTTCTAGATGGGCAGAATAAAAAAAAATGGTTTAAGGGAGATAATGACCTGAGAAACCATATCAGCATGAAAAACAAGAGATTGCCAAGATGCGATTGCAGGTTGGAGGTTAAGCAAATTCTTACACACATAACAAGCAAGCAATTTAAATGACTCCCAGACAGCCTCTGAGGCATCATTTGAAGTACTGCCTCGAATTTATCTTACACAGTTGCCATGCCAACAGGAAGAGTGTATTCCAAAGGGTAAATGGACACTCCGCCTCCAAGCTGCTTGCACCTGGTACTTCCACCCCACTGGGCTTCTCAGCGCCCTGGCTCTGCCTTTCCTCCCTCACCCCTATAGACCTTCAAACGCTGTCTGTGGGGTGCAGCCTCTGTGCACTGAATCCCTCCCTCTATTTTCCATATCCTGTTCACACCCTTCAATGCTGCAAGCTGACTCTTAGGCCAGACCAGGGGTCCCTCATCCCTGGCATAGCAGCTGGTCAGCCCTCAAGTCTAGCTAAGTGCCTGGAATACAGAAGGTGGCATGAAAAGCTGAGTTGGTGTATGATAAAAACTACCTTGGACACTGTACCTATTACACAGTGGAAACTTCAGGTTTTTTAAGCAACATAAAAAGCATCAAAGAAAATGTCTTATGCCAGAAATAGATACTTAGTAAATATTTGTTTAATGGTTGAACACAGGAATAAATAATGAATGAATGTCAGAAAACTGATTTTTTTCAAATTCAGTTTTACAAGAATTATCTCTACTCATGTCTAAAGTTTGCCCATTGAAGATCATGCCCCATTTGACAAGAGGACTAGTTACACCGATCACACCACTAATGAGGAATTGTCAGCTACCCACCATGTCCGGTACCGAGTTCTTCACGCATTCTTTCTCACTGTTACAATGCCCTGCAAGGCTGGTTCTATCTGCAGGTAGAGGAAGGAAAAGTAAATCATCACCACCCTCCTTAATGGCACTAAGATAGGAAGTGGGAGAGGCGGGCTTTGAACATAGACCCACGTGGCCTCCAGGCCCTTTGCCCGTCCCTGGCACAAGGCTAAGTCCAGGCTCCAGAATGAGACACACCTGGGCTCCTGTCCTAGCCTCACCCTGTGCCATCACCACAAAGTTGTGCAAAGAGCCTAAGCTCTCTCCACCTCAGCTTCCTCAAGTGTGGAAAGATGACCTCCTTCCTGGAGAGCTGGGGAGAGTGAAAGAGACCTCATGTGCAGAGCACTCACTCTGCGCCTGGCACAGAGAGCACAGCTGGTGCACAGGGAAAGAACGCCTACTGGCGATGCCACTAGCACTTGCCCCAAACAGAACTCATTCTTGATTTTTAGAACTGTAAACCACTTAAAGGCAAGGATCAGCCCTATATTTATATGATTCCAGATACAGGGCATAACCATGCAGACATTTAGACAGTGGGTCTTCTATTCACAAATGTCCCTCCCAGTCTCTCTGGAGAAAAAAAATATTAGTGCCATTATATATTATATTATATATTATAATGTGTACATGCTTATTTACATATTATATATACATATATGTATATATTTATTTCTATTTTCTCTATTTATAGTGTTCTTTATTTTTCAATCATTGATGAACAGAAAGATCTCTTTTCTATCTTTAGCAGACCTCACTCTGTCTTGCTTCATCAGAGCTTCTGTTTGTATCACAGATGCATATCCACATTATTTCTGATGTCTCCCTTAATTAGCGGTCTAGTTTGAAAGCAGAAAGCAAGGAAATTATCTTGGTAAGTGAAGACAAAGAGAAGGAAGAAATAGAGAGAGAGAATGAGGATCCTCAAATTTCCCAGTCTTGTGTATGAGGTACTTGGGAATTTGGGGTCACCTTGGAATTTGGGGGAAGAAAGGGACTTTCAGGACTATGTAGTGCTGAAAAGTTTCTTCTGCATATCTCAGGTTCGATGACTTCACTGTTCAATGCCTGTGTGAGATCCACTGGGGAGCAATATTACTCAACAAGTCTTTCCATACCTCATTTTGGACCTGCCTTGTTACACCATCTGAGAGGATGCACAACCATACAAGATGAGGACCAGAGACTGCACTAGATGTAATTGTGCTACCTGTGAGGACTTCCTGGCGGAGGTATCTCCTGCTTGATTTCTATATCATCATCCAACTCCTTTTTTATGTGCTTTTATTGGTGCATTATAGTCTCACATTATAATATAAATCATGTTGACAGTGACATACATGCACACAGCACTTGGTGCCCCCCCTCCGCCTCTCCATTTCCCTCCTTCCCCAATCCATCTCCTTTAAAAAGCACTGAATGAGAGTAGAGGCAAAGGAATTTTTCAAGGAAGATTTAAGAGATAAGTATAATGAACATAAGAAATGAGAACATAAGAAACAAACATCTTCGCCTTAGAGCAAGAGAAGCTACCCCGAATCAGCCGTGATGAGAGGGTGGCTTGTTGGGGGATGATCTTTCAACTGTGGAACGGGCTGATAGCTGTATACATGGTCACCCAAGATATAAAGAAGGTGAACGCCTGGAGCCTGCGGGGCACTTTGTAGGCTTTTCCTGTGAATTTCCTAATATTCAGCATGGTGGAGTGGACATAGTAGATCAGTCCCTATTGCCTGGAATATCTTAGTTTTTTAGAATTAGATGGTTTTATCTCCAAATAAATATTTGGAGTCAATATAGTAGAGAGAATATCAGAATGAAGAGGTCAGAAAGATTAGAAAACTTGGCATTTCATCCCTGCATGACACGCTACTTATTAAATATACAACCTCAACCTTCCCATCTATAAAATTGACGTAACACTAGGACTACTTTGCGAAGGTGAGTGAGGACTGACGTGTGCATAAAGCACACAGCACAGTGGTGCTCAAAAATGCCAAGTATTGCTAGTGACAACAGCAAAAAAATAAAATACTGGAATTTTTGTGACTCGTCTGGGGAAAACACATTACAGTGTTTCCGAGGTAGAAGATGTGTCTAGTTTTCCATTCTGACATTAGTCAATTGTCTTTCAGAAAGATTTACAGTTGTTATAATAATAAACATGTTATGTAATAAGTCACTCCAGAAGAGTATGGCATGTGTGCTGATAAGTGTTCAATTGACTCTCTAAAATATTTGTGTATTTATACAAATAAAAGTGGGTTTTCTTTTTGTGTGTGTGGTACTGGGGATTGAACCCAGAGGCATTCTACCTTTGAGCTACACCCCCAGTACTTTTGTTATTTTTGTTGTTGTTTTCTTTTGAAACAGGGTATTGCTAGACTGCTGAGGATATCCTCAAACCTGCCATCCTCCTGTCTCAGCCTCCCAAGTCCTGGGATTACAGGTACACACCACCATGCCCAGTTTAAATATAAGTTTTTAATAAATTTTACTGATACAAAGAAAGGATGTGCAGCTTGTAAGTTATAAATCCTTATAAAACTTACATTATTCTTTAAATTCTAATTTATTGTCAAAGAATGTTTTCCTTTTTTATTTATTTATTTTTTTTTTTGCTGAACTCCTGTGTTTATAGCCATTCAACCTTGACTTAACCTATGGTTCTAGTCAAGGGCTACACAGGCAACACACTTCTAAGTGTAATCTACATTATTTACATTGTTTTATGTAACAATGAATCAGGCCCCAATTTGTAGCCTTGCCAATTTCTTGGTGTAAGTACTCCTGCCATGGCCAGCTCCAGGCTATTTAGTAGGCTGAGCTGTTCATTGACGGTAGAATGTCAATGAACATGGAGTTGAGAAGATGTTGCTCCATGGTGCACCATTGTATGGTATTTTGCTATGCAGATAGAATCAACAACCTCAAAAAAGTAACATAATAGGAAGGTAATAGGTATTGAGTCTTTATTGTTTTTAAATATAATTTGTTTAATTACAAGTTTACTTTTTGTGTGTGTGGCAATGGGGATTGAACCCAGGGGCATGCTACCTCCGAGCTACAACTCCAGCCCTATTTTTTTATTCTTTATTTTGAAACAGGGTCTCACTAAGTTGCGGAGGCCTCACTAAGTAGCTGAGGCTGGCCGCGAACCCAGATGCTCCGGTCTCAGCCTTCCAAGTACTGGGATTACAAGCATGTGCCACCACACCCGGCTCAAGTTTACCTTTTAATTAAACCTGTATTTGACAACTGGCTTACCACATTCCTGAAAATTTATGAATTGGTTCTGCCACTGAGCATAATAGTGCATGCCTGTAATCCCAGTACTTGGGAGGCTGAGACAGGAGGATTGCAGGTTTGAAGTCAACCTCAGCAACTTAGCAAGAACCTTAGCAACTTAGTGAGACCCTATTTCAAAATAAAAAGTAAAATAGGGCTAGGGGTGTGGCTCAAGAGATGGAATGCCCCTCGGTATAGCCACCTTGGGACGGAGCAGCAGTCTCACCCACAGCTCTTCTGTTCCTATGCCAAGGGAACTTTCCAGTTAGTTGTATCCCCTTTCAAAATGTCTCCTTACTCATTTGATCCCTCCTTGTCCATTGAGGTTTCCTGGCCTCTTTTTCTAGCCTTTCTCTGTATTCCTTTTGTCATCTTCCTAGTCAATGTCCTTGCCAACTCCTGCCTGGATCACTGCAGGACCCTTCAAATTGTTTTGCCTCCTATTCTTCCTCTGCATCATTCTAGCTTTTCTTCCCAGATTCATTCTTCCTGCGTGCTCATTCAGGCCAGCTTTCTGCAAAGTGCTCAGAAGTTCTAGATAGGTATGGTGGTGACGGTCTGCAGAACAATGTCAATATGCCTAATGCCACAAAACTGCACACTTAAGGGTGATTACAATGGTAACTTCAGGGTTAAGTGTATTTTACTACAATCAAGAAAAATCCTTAGGAAAACAACTGCAGCCCTAAACAACCTGCCTTTTTTAAAGGCTTATTAAACTTATTTTTCATTTCTATTATTGCTGCTTTTAACTTATTCTCACTGCCATATACTGAATGGTTATGCCCCCACCCCCAACCTCATATGTTGAAACTTATTTCCCAATGTGAAAGTATTAAAAGGTAAGGTGATTTATTCATGCAAGAGGAGCCTTCCAGAATGGTATGGGTATCCTTACAAAAGAAGCCTCAGACAACTGCCTTAATCCTCTGCTCTGTGAGGACACAGCAAGAAGATTCCAACTATGAACCAGGAAGTAGGTCCTCCCCAGAAAGAAGATTCCAACTATGAACCAGGAAGTAGGTCCTCCCCAGATTCCAAATCTGTTGGTGTCCTGATTTTGGACTTCCCAGACTCAAGAAGTATGAGAAAATAAATTTCTATGTTATTTGTATGTTTATTCATTTATTTATTTTGTGGTTCAGGGGACTGAAGGGGGGCTGGAGGTGTAATTCCATTTTTTATGAGACAGGGTCTCGCTGAATTACTGTGCCCTGGCCTCGAACCTAAGGTTCTCCTGTTTCAGCCTCCCAAGTACTAGGATTACAGTTGTGTGCCTCCACACCCTGAAAATCTTTGTTGTTTTAAAGTCACACAGTTGGGGTAGTTTGTTACAGCATCTAAAATAGACTGAGATGCTTACTGATTATTGCAATATGCTGAGCACTGTGCTGAGCTATTTACATTAATCCTCAGTATAACCAAGTACCATCATTACCATTTATTATGACACATCCCAGAATACTGATCTGATGCTTATAGCACTAGCTAGTAAATAAAGGGACTCAGAAATCACCCTTTCTCTGCGATCTTGATCCACCTCAGAACCAGGACAAGAGCGGCACAGTGGTGTGCCTCTTGGGTAAAAATTTTAAGTGAGTAACGAAAACAAATTATATTTTATGACAATATTTTAACAAATTGAAATCAATGCAAAAATCCAACGATTAACACAATATGACATTTTTAATAAGGATAATATCTGACCCTGTACTTATACCTCATCCATTTACCCTAACGCTGGTCCTGATTCCTATAAAACCTTATTATCAGAGCAGGTAAGAGCCCAGGGCCTTTATTTTACCACTATGGTTTTTTAAAAATTATTACTTCAATAATTTTGTATTTATTTTTAATTAATATTATTCTAATTAATGAATCATAATTATATTACATTTATGGAGTCCAATGTGGTATTCGATATATGTATGCAATGTGGAAGTATAAAATCTAATTAGGATATCTTTAATATTAATTTAAAATATATATCTTAATTATTGAGCTTCCAGGAATTCTCTTTTGTTCCTAAGGTAAGTATCTCACTTGTTTCACCCCAGTCCTGGCCTTATTGCTCTGTCAGCTTGAAAGAAAGGCCTGAATCAATCTATTCTTTCACCTTCCCCATTCCCCTACCATATTTTAGGTATTAACATGGACCTTCCTGCTGGTTCTGTTACAGGGAAATGTGGCTATTTCAGGCCATGGGAAAATTTTTAAGGTAGGAAAAAGTATGGATTATTTTATTATTATTATTACAATAGAATATTTCTAGAATCCAAATTATGTTTCAACAGATTAAAGACTATTGAGATGCCTGGATATCACTATGTCGATAAGAAAGGGATTTGGCCCCTCTAGAGAAAGTTTTCACAAGAATTTCATAGTTTATGCACCACTAGATACTCGGAAAGTAGTATGATCTTATTTATTGCAGAAAATACAAACATTGGCTTGTAGTACTAATTAAATAAGGGGAGTCAGGCGTGGTGGTGCACGCTTGTAATCCCAGTACTTTAGGAAGCAGAGACCGGAGGATCAGGGTTCGCGGCCAGCCTCAGCGCGCTCTCTCTCTCTCTCTCTCCCCCTGTCTCTCTCTCTCTCTCTACTTAGTGAGGCCCTCCGCAACTTCATGAGACCTGGTTTCAAAATAAAGTATAAAAAATAGGGCCGGGGGTGTAGCGCAGAGGTAGAACACCCCTGGGTTCAATCCCCAGTACCGCAAAAAATAAATAAATAAATAAATAAATAAGGGGAAAAACTGTCCTTGTTTAATCTTTTAGATTTTTAGATAATCTGGAGCCAGTGTGCAAAAAGAACCGTACTCCAGTTTATCCTTTAGGTAAAGAGGCATCCTTGTGAAAAACTGCTTTTTGTATTTTGAGATGATCAAACACCTAGGACTTTCCCATAAAAAAATTAAAAAATCCTAGAATTCAAAATAACTAATTAAATAAAACGGGAAGCAGAAATTTGTTGCTTTACCAAAAAGTCCAGAGTTGTAATTGAAGCATTAAATTAGTTCTAGGGGCAGTGCTTTGAGTGGACCATTTTCCTGAGTTATAGTCAGGCCGGCCCTAAGTGATATACAATAGTGAAAAGTGCTCTTTTAAGAAAAGATGCTTGGGGTAACCCAGTGCACTAAACTTACCCAGAATGGAATTTTCCTGTTAGAAACACAAAGAATAGAAGGGCAACACATAAAAATAACAAAACTAATAAATATATACATTTCAAAGGTAGCTAGTGAGAGGTAATCCCCAGATGTCTAGAAACAAAGAGGGCCACAGAATCTGAATGGACCAGATGCCATAGAGACGTTTTGGACAACAAAAGGCTAAAAGATAGAATTGAGCCCTCAACAAAATATTGGAGTCTTTATTCTTCTTTGCATTCTTGTTTGAAAGACTAGAAAAATTTTATCTGTTTGCTCAGAGCTGCATCATATAAAATTACAATCTATCTGGAGTTGCAGGTGGAGAAATAACTATACACAATGCTATCAAAACCCACAGACATAATGATCAGGGACTGGGTCCAAATTAACCTGTGGTATGGGAACCTCAAGCTGAGAAAGGAACATAAAATTAGTATAGAAAAGTATGAGAATCAAATTTTAATTGCTCCATGGGGATATGTTTATAATCTATAACATAAAAGTCTTGCAAAAGAGTCCCCACCCACCCCACCTCCAATAATTAGCCCAATTTTTTTTAAATGAAATGATCTTGCACCAGAAAACAAAGCACCATGAGGGAGAATCTGCTGGTGTAACCAGATAATTAGCATCTCAAGAACTAGAAATAGCCTGATAAAAATTATAAAATAAATATATTCAAAATCATCAATGATAAGGAAGTCAAAGGAACTCTAGTGTATTAACAGGACATTATTTTTAAAAGATCATGAAGATTTAAAAGAGAACTAAATATAATGTTGGCAAGAAATAAAAAGGGCTGGAATGTAGCTCAGTGGTAGAATGCTACTAGGTTCAATCCCTAGTACCAGCGCCACTACCACGACAACAAAAGAAAGACAAACAAAAGATAGGTGTGGGTGTATATATACATATATATATTTAAATACATGTTTTAAATTTAGAAAAGTGAAGTATCTTACCCATGGTTTCAGAGAATAGCAGAAAAGACACTCAGATCTGTGTTATGATTTTAACTATTATTCAATGTAAGCAAGATGGTTCAATGGGAACATACAAACTTTAAGAATTTTCTTGAGCTAATCATGAAGTATTCCTGCTCTGAATCAAGCAGAAGCAGGCTGCCTTCCTGATACTGAAGGTCAAAGTGGAACTCTGGGGATAGTGACAGAGACCTTTCAAAGGACAGACAGAAGATTTACCTAGCCAGGACTAGTGTACAGGTGGTGAAAATACATTAACAATCTCATCTTGGAGTGTCATAAATATTATTCTGTGGTGAAAAGGAAAGACAGCCTGTTTATTTTGAGCACGGAGTGCGTTACATTCATTTTTTTAATTTTATTTATTTTTTTAACTTTTTATGTTCATTTATTGGTGCATTATAATTATACATTTTGATATATGTCAGGGTATGAACATCATACATGCACACATTGCACATTTAAATGTCAGGCATGTGCACGTAAGATGTACCTTTCCTCCAGCAATAGGTTTTTCCCCAGAATGCAGAATTAAAAATAGTTAATGGAGGCACAAGCAAATGAATCAGAAACAGAATCAAAGGAAATACTGATACTGTCTGAAGCTGAGCACATCTTAAAGGATTTTTTCCAGCAGATACCAGCAGTTTAATGTAAGCCAAAGTGGGCTTCTCAGCACAGGCGGCACTAGGCATTATTTTTTCAGTATGTTCTGTCCAAATGTACAATAAGCATTATTTTGAAGTCAGTGCTTTTAGTGAGCCTTCTATTTTTCACTGCAAAGAAACCCAATTTATTTTTTGTTCAAAGAAAAAGTGGAATCACAGTCATCTCTGAGACAACTGATGAAAACACTGGCAAAACTTTCAGATAAAAGAGATCAAATTGTTTACCAAGAAAAAAAATATATAAATATATATATTCCATTTTATTTTCTCTCACAGACATTTGGGAAGAAGTGGGGAGGGGTTTGGGGTGGGCAGGACTCTGACATTCACTCTAGTGGAGAAACCTTTTAGAAAAGCAATTCAGCATTTTAATCATTACACCAGGCCACCTGAAAAAAGTATTTAACTTTCACTTTGATTTTCATTTCTTTCATCATTCCATGATGGTTGTTGTTGTTGTGCTGACAGAAACAGATTTCTGGCTTTTCAAAAAAAAAAAAAAACCCTCATACATTCAAGGCCACCTTCCAGCTTGCTCTTTTTCAGGGTAACATAATCAATTTTTAAAAGTTCTTTATTTTTGTGCAAGGTACCCATATGCTTGGGTGAAGATTATAGTTTAAACTCCACTGAAAGTAATTGAATTAGTTTGCCCTTACATTTCTGGTCAATACCCCTGTTGGTGGATTTCAGGCTTTCTCCTGGAAATTCTGTGTTCCCAATGCTACTTTCAGATTCAGCTGTGCACTTAGAGGTAAGGACAATAAATTGCCAGTTTGGAGGTAAATGGGAGCAGAGAAAATTTAAATGCTACTCTTCAGTTTTTCAACTGAAATTTTTGAATGAATGTCAAGGGCTACCCCTAGTTATCATGACCCCATTTTTTCTCAGTTCACCATGACCTCTGTTCCCTTGACAGGGAAGGCTTTTGTGTACAATGAATGTTTTTCATTGCCAGAGTCTGATTGTAGCAGAAAATCATAGGGTAGTAAGAAAAGAAATGAAAGTTTTCCTTCAGTGCCCAGAGCTAAAGTATTTCTGTTGCTCTTTTCTGAAGTCTTTTGACCTAGCAAGGACAGTAATAAAGATAGCATAACTCAGTTCCACAGCAGTTCCAACCAGTCTAATGCCACCTGAAGTCTACAAAGAGTTCACCAGTTCACATCCCCAATCCTGGCACATGTGACAACTCCCAATCACGTACTCCTGGCAGACATTATCAATCAATCACTACTCTTTTTTTCCAGTGAGTACAGATTGGGCCTCTGATCTTCCTCTACCAAGCTCTACAGGCAAATTCTCCAAGTAGGATTTACAACTCTCCTGCCAGTCCTGACTTAACCACCTTTATTTTCTATGAACTTCACTTTAGAGGGGAATCAGCTATAGTGCTTGAGATCTCGAATGGAAAGATAGAATGACCAGGTCTATGCCTCTACTCTGCCATCGACGAATTATTTTCCCCTTAGCCAAATCATTTGCCCTCTTTAAAATTCAATTTTCTCATCTAGAACAAGTAGTTTGGGTTTAATCAGAAGATGTCAATCATGACCTGAGGACCCCTGGGAGCCAAATGTAATTCCAAGAGGGCCTTGAACCTATTGCATTTGAAATAATATTTAAATACTAAATGGCAACTAACTTTCCAAAGTAGATAGATGCTGTTGCAATGAACACAATAGAAATCTACCCCAAATCACTGTGAAATGTATAGCATTTTGTCACTATGCATTTTCTCTATCAATAGACACCAAAATAAAATGGTTGTTCTTTACCACTTCAAGTCAGAACATCCTCATCCGTTAATAGCACTCAAATGAGATGCTATCTCAAATGATTTTAGTGAAGATTGAGGGAGTCGCCGTGTGAAAGGCTTGGTACAGGCCCTGCCTAGCACATAGCAAGTGTTCCACAAGGCACCAAAGAAGGATATTGGCTTCCTGGGATTCAGGAGGAAAATGGTGTTACTCAACTTGAGCAGGAACTCTCCCTTCACTCCTGCATAGGGATGCTAAGCGTGAGCCAAAAAGCAGGAGAGTATGATTTCTCTAAATTCCCCCTTAAACATAAATACTCAGGCAATTCTAGGATATAGTTTGTGAACTGATAATACAAGCCCTGGGGCAATGGCAATGCAAAAATACCACTGCTTTCCTAACTCTACCAGGATTGTAATTGCTACAACTTCCCTGCCCTGTGGGTTACAGTATTTTCAGTTGGTTTCCTTATTCTTGGCTGGCTAAATTGAAAATTTAATCTAATTCTACAAAGGCTATGCTTCTTCCAGCCCATATCTCACTTAAAGGAATCAGACAGCCAGTATTATTACCATGGCATGGAGATGTATACTTTGTTGTTACAGAGGGTCCATATATTTTTAAAGGTTAGGAATTAATGGGGCAAATGGTCTAGGAGTTTCCTTCTAGTTTTACAACATGATGGATTTTAGAGCCAAACACAGACATTCAATGCATAGAAAAGGCAATTTTCGAGAGCTAGTTCTGAAAACAGAAATGCTTCAGTTGTAAATGGGATGATCCTTTTTAATCTGTTATCACTAACCTTCCATGATCAGGAAAAGTAGCCAGCTTGCAAAGTCAATAAAGTTGGAGTAGAGACAATTAGTGTTCTATTCCCAATATTGCCAGTGAAGGCAAAGACCCATCAGTTTTTTCAGTCCAGAAACCCAGGAATTATCTTTGATCTTTTCACTTTCTTCTTCCTTTAAAGTCCCATCCACTCATCTGCTGTCAACCCCCCTAAGTCACTTCTCAAACACATTTCCCACTCAAGCTCATACCCTAGACTACAGAATCACCACTTGCCTCTCTAAGTCATTTTCCACTTTGCCTTCAGAATAAACTTTTATGTCATATCTGGTTGATATCTTTCTCTTTCTTGAAATGTTCCCAAGACTTTGTGATGCTTCAGCAGTCATATGACTTGAGAGAGTATGACTTCTGTCTGACCTCATCAACTCAATCTTCCCCTCTCTCTTCTTCACTCACTGTATTCCAGTGACACTGACCTTCAGCTCTCTCATAGCCCTGAGGTTTCTTTGAAGGATGTTCCCTCTGCCTGGAGCCATATTTCCCATCTAATTCTCTTCCGACTGACGCCTACATCCTGCCGGCTCATACACCTCACCTGACCTCTTTCTATAAAGCAGCTCAATCTCCATCTAGCCACGCTGTGTGCTTCCTTGAAAGCACTGATTATTTTGTGGAACCACTCATTTATTTCTTTACTTGTTGTTTGTTTCTGCCCATCCAGAGCAGGGACCTTGCTGGGTTTTTTCACACTAAGATATCTCCAGAGCCCAGAGCAGAACCTGACACTCAGAAAGCCCACAATAAATATTTGTTGAATCAATACAAGAAATTACATGACAATTTCTGATGGAAACTTTTCACGATTTTATATGAATAAACTTTGATGTGGGTTATCAAAATGCTGTGTAATCTCCCCCACTGGAGAGCCTCTAGTGCTACATTGTTCTGTACGGTAGCTGCTAGCTACACTATCTTGTGTATCAAAGGACATTGCCACCATCACAGAAAGTTCTGTTGGACAGTGCTGCTCTGTGGATTGGGTTAAGCTGGGCAACTTTCTAGAGGAGCTGACATGAACTGGCTCTCAACTGAGGTTATCCACCTCCATGAAGCTATTCTGTTTCTAGTCCTCAGTCAGCTTGGTTTACTAGGTATGAACACTAGGACTGGCAGGGAGACTGAACCTCCTGCTGAGAAGTATGAAAACTGGGAGGAATTCCCCAAACTCCATTTAAAAGGTTTCTTTTTAGCCAGATGTTGTGGTGCATGCCTGTAATCCCTGTACTTGGGAGGCCAAGATAGGAAGATCGCAGGTTCGAGGCCAGCCTCAGCAACTTAGTGAGACCTGTTTTCAAATAAATAATAAAAAGTGCTGGGGTATAGTTTGAAGGTAGAATGCCCCTGGGTTCAATCCCCAGTACCAAAAAAGGGGGGAAGTTCTTTCATTTCAGCTACAAAAGCTTGTGGAAGATGCTGATCTTTTATTACTAGACTATTTAATATTTATCCAGCACCAAAAACTGTGTGGAGGGCCCACACTGGACCTCATGCCTGTCTCTGCCTTTTCGGACTTCCCATTCAATTAGACAGATGGGGAAAATAATCGCCAAGTGTGGTTTCCAATCACATTTATAAATACTGAGCCTGATTGCAGCTTCTGGGAGGATGCCACACTGACTGGAGGCAGCATGTGGCATGTCTCATTGTGCTGGACAACGAGCTGCTGCCTCTGCTCTCTGCTTTCACCAGGTTTGCATGCTGCCTGTAATAGAACCATCTCTGACTCGCACTCCATTTGGACTTTACACTCTTGCTGTGACCCTGGTGCCTAGGGACGCTGCCACCTGTACTCCAGGTTTCCTTTCTTTTGGGTGCTGTTACTGCCCCCCCTGCACAGCCTGGAAAGCCAGGTCTGGTCATATTATTTTGCTCCTTGTCCCTTGCACTGGAGCATCTATCTCAGTGCACTCGCAGACACATGTCTGGATACCAACCTGGGGCAGCTGTGGTCTCGTCTTGGTTGGTGGTGAAGGATGCTGCTATGACCATAAGGAACAAGCAGTCTGTGGTTCAGCCTGTTGGACCCCATGCCCCCCTTTTATCATCTTTCTGGAAGGTTTCAAAACTCCAGTCCAAACCTTTTCTCCAAAGAGCTTCTTCAGTAGCATATAGCAAGTTATACTCCTCTTTCCATTTTAACGGCTCAATTGCAATGTCATGCGCATGCCATAAAATTCATCCAGGTGCACAACTCAGTCATTTTTGTCATATTCTGAGAGTTGTACAGCTATTGCCACAATCTGATTTTAGGATATTTCTATCAGGCCAGAAAGAAGCCTCAATGACACTAGCAGTTTACTCTCCATCCCCATCACAACCATAGGCAAGGTGGGGCTTCTGACTCTTGCTGAAACCCTCTTTCCCTGGGACTATCTGTGTCTATGTTTAGAATATTCTAGATAAAAGGAATCATACAGCACATGTCCTTTTGTGCCTGGCTTCTTTTACTTAGCATGATTTTGAGGTTTATCCATGTTATAGCATGTAGCAGTGTTCTATTTCCTTTTGCACAGGCTACCATTCCATTGTTTGGATAGCTCTCCTATACAAAAATATAAATTATTTCTAGGCCCTCATTAAGAATCATCTTACCTTTTATTTATTTGAAGGAAACTCAGAAACACATTTTAATAATATCTTTCTCAAGTTTTAGCATCCTACAAAATAAGCTTTCCCCTAATATATGTACATAGTTGTGCATCTTCCAGAATCCCTGAAAAGCGAATACGTTCATCATTTGACTGGTGTTTGCCAATGGAAAGCAAGGATTTTCTTGAGCGAGATGATTAGGCTAATTGCTGTCAGGGATGATCACTGTCAATCTCAATAACGTCATTTGCAATAAATGTCTCATTTTAGCTGAAAACAGTGGCAAAACTGGCAATGATATTTAGATTTGCAGTGATGATATTAAATATGGCAACTTCTCTGTAAACAGGCATACAAAATATCTGCTATTTAATGGGTTCTTATGTTGATTATGCTGCGCATTTCCCAAGTATCCTGCTTCCAGTTTGAGCTGATGATTGCTACTTGGTGGCCTATGTTGGCTCTTTGGTCAAATAATACTGCCCCACTCCACATGGCATCATGTTCTGAAGCATCATGCAGAGTGCTGGAATATCTCCAGAGACTAATTTCTACCAATATGGCAGCCATTGACTCTCAGATCCCCTCTAAGTTGTCTCTCTTATTCTCTACCCTGCTTCTGCCCCATCCCAGGTGTTGGAATCTTTCTTCCTCTCCAATTCCAATTCCCATTTCTTTTTTTTCTTTTTTTTTGTGGTACTGGGGATTGAACCCAGGGGTATTCTACCTCTGAGCTATACCACCAGCCCTATTTTATTATTTTATTTTGAAACAGGGTCTCACTGAGTTGCGGTGGGCCTCACTAAGTTGTTGAGGCTGGCAGTGAACCTGGGATCCTCCTGTCTCAGCTTCCCAAGTCCTAGGATTACAAACATGTGACAACGTGCCCAGCTTAATTCCCATTTCTCATAGCTGGAAGTAGTCATACTGGCCTCTTTTTGTCTCGCTGACTTAATTTTTTCTATCTACATTCTCAGTTTGGCTGCAAAACAGTTTGGCCTTGGCCTCAGCCTCAGATCTTCTACTCTTCTCTCTTCCTTTTATGTAACTGACTAACTTGTAAATATTTGGGAGATAATGGCATTCATTTTCAACACAGAACTTTGGAGAATCATCTGCATACTTAAATATCTGTGACAAAATGTTAGCCACTAGACCACACAGATAGTAACTGTGGGTCCTTTTCCTATGTCAGCTCATTAGTAGACTTTGACCCTAAAGTAGCTATTTTGGTTGTAATTTCTTATTGATTTCTGTTATTAACCCATTTAGTCCACATGTCCCAGATGTGGGGTACATATAAAAACTTAAGTTAAGCAACAAATATACCACTTATGGTAACTTTTGAAATTTTGAGAGGACTGTTCTTTTCAGAAAAGTAATAGGTGAATGGTTAGAGCATTTGACAAATATATATATATATATATCCATATATGTAAAAATATAAAGGATAGCAATGCTCTAGATAATTATTTCTGACCTGTTTTAATGCATCTGTGTCAATTTCATTGAAATATTTTCAGAATTGAAAACTTAGAACTTAATGGTCCACATGGATTGGTAAATGCAGCGATTGAACGGTAGCTCTGCCAGCTACTGCACTAACACCTGACATGTTCTCTCTTAGTCTTTCTAAGCTGGCATTCTTTCCCCCATATTCCAGATACCGAAACAGAGACTCAGAGGCTGAGCCACTTTGCCAAGGCCACAAAGCTACTGAACAGTGGGGCTAGGATTTGAGTCCAGGTTCACTTTGATTTCCAAGACCAGGCTCTTTCCACAACTGCCTCCCACCTTATGGGTGACTTGAAGGTCACTGTGTCACTTACTCAGAGATCCAAAATCCCTCACTGATAGCCAAGAGATTTCCAGGATCCAATCAAATTATGTGGGCACACTGTTTGACTTCTCAACGTCTGCTTCACCCTAGGGAAAATGAGCATGGAATGAAGAATATGAGAGGCTCATGAGAAACTTGTTCCACCATTTCCTGAGGTCGGCGTTTTGCTGCTGCAGCTCCTCAAGGTCCAGCCTGAGCACAGTAGAGTACTTCCTACCAGCAGGGTGTTTATTCCCTGCCATGCCAAAACCCCATGCTCCTCTACCATACAAAAACCCCATTCTCCTCTCATTTACCTCCAGGACTTTGAGTTCTTGCTAATCAAAGATTCAAAGGAGCTGGGCATGATGGCGCATGCCTATAATCCCAGTAATTGGGAGGCTGAAACAGGAGGATTACAGGTTTGAGGCAAGCCTCAGCAACTTAGGGAGACCCTCAACAACTTAGTGAGACTCTGTTTCAAAATAAAAAATAAAATATGGCTGGGGGTGTAGCTCAGAGGTAGAACTTCCCTGGTTTCAACCCCCCCCCCCACACACACACAAAGATCCACAGGCAATTCTAAACCTTTGCAATGCAGCTTAGAATTTCATCTAGTCTTTCCCAGGCACTCTGTGAGGCAACATCTTTTATGCCTGCTGCAAATAAAAACACCAGGCAGAGAACCTGCTGACCAGTTGTTGTGGTAATGAACTCCTTCATGGACCTGAGAGGTTTCAGACTGCAGTTGCTCTTACAGACTCTGCTATTTACTGTCTGGTTTCCTATTTGTCCCTTTCACACTAAAGATCCTTAGGCCATCTCTCCGATCATTATCACACTGAGTGAGTTCAACCAGGCTTACAGAGTCCCAGAGACACACTTGATGTGATGTGATGTCACCACTACTATTTAATATTTATCAAGGGCACTTGGAACATTTGGCACCACTCGGAAAGGCAATGTCCCCAGCCCCTTCTCCTTCCCTCAGTGCCATAAATAATGTGACCCTGTGGAACTCCACTTGTTGAGAGTCTGTCATTACTGATGTCCATAACCTTGGAGCTCTATCCCCTGCAGGGATCCAGGGACTGTCTGGGTGGTGGCAGGCTTCTGATGCTAACCATCACGATTATGGATGTGACCTGGAGCACAGATCTCCTGCCACCCTGAATTAGCCGAAACAGGCACCAACCAGCTGGCCCTGTGGGAATCTCACTGACCCTGGATTTCTTCTCCTGATTTTCTGCCCTTGGCGTTTGCAGCCTGAGCTCAGAAGCAGCTTCCTGCTATTTGTGAAAAGTGATATGTCCAGCGCCACCCTCTGTACCCAGCCACCTTCCGGCTCTCCAGCCCTCTCAGGTGTTGTTTCTTTATAGCTCTGGGCAAGTGTCACTGGGGCCATCTTTTAAAAGTTTGTTGGCCAACTTGCTTTACACTGCACTGAATCCACCTTTCTGCTTCTGACACCTAAGGTGAACCCTGCTCTAATCACCTTCTCAGCTGCCTCTTGCTTTCAGCAGTTTCTTGCTTTTAACAGTTTGTTTTAAGGTCCCTTGAAAAAGCTGTCTGCCTGCAAAGGAGGAATGGTGCTAGAAACAGTATGGGGAGCTAAAAATAAACCCCTTCTGCAGATAGGGACAGACATGCTGTACAAATAGATCTCCTGGCCACTCTCCAGACCCGATTGCATCGGAGACCTACTTGTTTCCTATTAGGAGCCGGTGAAGTGTTTGCACAGGGAGCTCTGGGATACACGGGTGCTAGGGGCCATTTTTAAATTGCCCATTGGCTTGGTGGTGACAGGCAGAAATCTATTGTTTGTAGAATGAGTACAGGCTGTCCAAATGTGCTCCCCGTAAGGTAGTCACCACCAAGGACAAAACATCCTATTCTTAAAGCAGGCACTAGCATGCCACTTAAACAGTACATCTTTGGGAGTTTACTGCTTTAATTAATTAATTTTTGCCTGTGCAAAAGCTAAGAGGCTTGGAAATCAGCAAACACATTTGTCTGAATCCACAAATGGAGTCTTTAAAGAAACAATTGCAATAATGCCAGCAGACACCTGTGAGCCTCACCCTCTGCACAATGCTGCTCACTCAGGAGCTTGGAGAGAGGACTCTGAGTGGCTTCCATCTTTGGTCTGTTGCTTCTGTACCTTATGAGAGTCCTGCAATGTCATAGCTATGGTAAAGAAGGTAAGATTTTTGAGCAGTTAGGTCAATTCTGTTCCAGGCATCTTCATAGGGCTGCATGTTCTAATCTTGGAAGAGGAAGACATGGTGGACCAGGGCTTGATCACCTTTGGCATATGGCCAGTGGCTACCTTCTCCCTATCCTTCAGTCAGGTGCTGGCCAGGGAGGGGTAGGGAAGATATATGATCCTCAGTGATTTTCAGAGGAAGGGGAACCAAGTCAGCATTGGTACTGGATAAGGTCAACCCCTTTTAAGACTGAACTGGCTACATCAATGCTGTTGTGTAAGCATGCCATGGTTCTCCACAAGGGGGAACATGTTGAGAATCCTGACCCTAAGAAGAGCTGATAAGTGAATTTCGCCATGCAAACAAAAAGTTACTTAGCAACGTAGAAAGTTCTGGGTGGTGAAGTTCTGACCAGCTACAGGAGGGCAGACAGTGACTAGGGTCTAATCAGGCTTGCCTGCCGGTGCCCTATTTCACACCTTCATTCCAAGTTTTACCATGAAAATGGATTAATTCCTAGGTGTTTTCAATTGTGATTAAACATTTTCTCTCGGTGGTGGCATCAGGATTGTAAAACACTGAATACAGCAGTTAATTATAACACCATGAACTGCTTTAACCTTTACAATTATGTTTTCTGAGGCTCCCCCCTCCCCTGCCCAACTATTGCTTAAAGATTAGTAATGCTCAGGACAGGGCACAGGATGGATGGGCCAGCAAGTAAAACTGGGGAAAATTGAAGAAGTCGGGGTTAAAGGGATCTTCAGATCATGGAGAGGCTCAGCCACTATGAATTCTTCTTGTTTTAATGACTGATTGTGCAGCCACTAAATGGCTCTTCCTGTTGCCACCTCTTGCCTTAAGGGAACAGAATTGTCCTGGAATCTCAGAGAGAGCTAGAATCCATGTCTCATCAGAGCTTGGAAAGAACAATGTAGTTGAATTTCTCCATTTTCTTCAGGGCATTTACCACTTTGTCCATGAGGGACGGGTGGGTGTACAGGGGCAGTGACAAGAGCCAGTGCCACGTTCAAAGCTGAAGGACATACTAGGATGTCTGACTCAGTCTTCACAGCAAGTCTGTGAAACTGCCATTAGATCATGCCATCTTCTATAGAAGAACTGAGGCTCAAAAGGTTAAACAAAATTGTCATCTGTCACATAGTCACTAGGTTGTGGTTCTGGGTTCTACACTGAAGACCTCCAACTCCAAGCTTGCCCTCCTAACCAAAGCTCCATGAGATGGTGTGGGCTAGTTCACTCACCACCTGAAGTAGATGAGTCTCTAAAATAAGCCTTTTCCCATATCTGACCTCTTTCTGCAGATGCCAGAAGGATCCCAGCCTGCAATAATGAGGCTTGGGATTGCTTCCTGCTCTTCATCATTGCCTTCCAGTAACTACAAAGACAAAGCCTTAAAACATCACCAGACACTGGGAATGGTGGCGCACCCCTGTAATCCAAATACTTGGGAAGCTGAGACAGGAGAATCACAGGTTTGAGGTCAGGCTCAGAAACTTAGACCCTCAGCAACACAGAAAGACCCTGTTTTAAAATAAAATATAAAAAGGGATGGGAGTCTAGCTGGGGGGTAGAACACCCCTGAGTTCAATCCACAGTACCAAATGAATGATTAAGTAAATGGATAAGTAAGTAAATAATAAAAAATAGCACCAGACCTTCTGTGGCATTGCCAGCAAAGGGGGAAATGCTCCTTCTGAAGTGATAGGTTAAGATCCCTGGATTGACTCCCAAATAAATTGATTGGCACATTTGCCCTAGAAAAAGCCTTGATTTCATGCTGAGGGTATGGGCAGGTAAGGTGCAGGTTAGGGCTGGGTCACTGAAGGATTTAAATAGGAAATAAGTCTACAGGAGAAAGATCACATCTAGCCTGGTTAATGAATGGTAGTGAAGATGACCGTGATGAGAGTCACCACTCCCCAAGTAAGGACTAAATGCCAAATACCTCGACATGAGCTTTAAGTATCTTACGTCATTTAATTACCTCCAAAATTTTATGAGTTTAGTGCTAATGCTATTATAACCATTTTATAGACAAAAAGTTTAAGCACTATCCAGGGAACTTACTTGCCAAAAATCACCCCAGTGGTAGCAGACAAGGGCTAGCAGGTATGCTGGGAAATTTTTACAATTGGCTAGAGTAGAGAGGAGAGGGACAAAAGCCACAGCAGTTTGGATTATAGAACATACCAACTCCAAATTATCAATACTTCCACCATGGCCAATTTCAAACTCCAATCCAAACCTGTCAGGGAAAATAATCCCCAAGAAGGATAGGATAGGGCACGTGGAACATTTTACTGAACCTTAGGCATTCTTGCAACAGATTTTCTATTAAGTATGAATTGATCGTTCCCTTTTATTCATCTGTATTCTTCAAAGGGCTCAGCATCAAGGAGGTACTGAAAGAGACCCCAGTGGGGTTCAGACTCCACTCCTGCGAACAACAACAAAAGCTCTGAAATGGAAATTTTCAAATGGAAAGATTAATTTTTAAATGAAAAGACTAATGACTAATACACAAAGCCCCATATTTAATCACCATTTCCTTAAGATTCATGAATGGCTATGATGCCCATTGGTCTATACTAGTTGGAAGATCAAGAATGTCTGGCTTATTCTAAACTGTTTTCCCTCATTATCAACTCTCTACCACCAATATTTGTCCCATGTCCAGGGCATAACACATGTATATAGGGAATTCTCAATGGATTTGGGACCTAAGGCCTGACCAGTAGAATTGCCAGGTTGAACTACTTTGTCCTTGGGAAAGGACCCCAACTGAGGAGAAATTACTGGGGCATTCAATAGTATCTGTTCTCTGTCTGTGGCTTTGGGCTCAATGTTGAACAAATGTTAAAATTTGATTTACATTAGCTTGAGAATTGTAATAAAATGACAAATTTGCATTAAATAATCTTTCTCAGTGGGGACCAGCTAATAACAGAGTCAGCAATGCAGACACTGCCAGACAGTTTAAAGTTACTAGTTGGTATTATGTCATCCTCTGGGTCCTGATAATTTATGGAGCTTTTCAAACCCTTTCCTTCTCTCCTCCTCCATCTTGCCTTTCCCTGATTCCGTCCCTTCCCTTACTCCCCTCTGTAAGCAGCAAGAGCAAATTACATTTAGCAAACAAGACAGTGATAAAATATGGGAAACCGGAAAGAATAAAGAGTTATTAGACCTGGTTTGTCCATTCCTTGCCCTTAAAAGCTCAATTTAATTCTGGAGCTTGGCATGCTATTTAAAATAACCCCTCCCTTATGAATTGGCCCTTCTGCTTTTTATTGATCTCTTCTGATTGCTGACCAGTAAAATTAGCACCACATTCTTTGAAGAGGGAGATGGAGGGAGAAGTATAAACACTTTACTCAGAAAAACATGCCAGTGGCTTTGGAATATTTTAGCTTCTACAATCCCTGACTTATGCCAGCAATGAATGTATTAGGAATGGCAGCTGGAATTTGGGTGTGGTGGTGGTTGGCATGGGGAGATTTCTTCTGGTGGGAGTTTGGGCTGGATCATTGGGAGAAAAGGTTGCTTGTGCTGGGGCAATCTAGTTCAAAAACTTCTGCAGCACTAACCAACCCCAGATCATTACCAAAGAGAAACTCTAGCCACATAATGCTCATTATGTCAGAGATGATCTGTATAGCAGAAGTTGGCACCCAGTTAAGGTTAAAAATATATATAATGCTTCTTGATTCTGAAAAATATGACTTAGCCTGATTGAGAAGAAAACAACCTAAGACTCAGTGTCTAATGGGCCAGTGGCTACATTCACTGCTGTTCTATGTAATGATCCCTGATGTATAATAGAAAAAGATGTGGTCCAGTGGCTAATGAAACCAGAGCAGCACAAATAACATATATACTTCAATTTATTGTCCCTCTGTTGCATCTAGATTCTTATCTAAAAGACCCTTTAATTAAAGTGCTCTCAGGTGGGAATGCATTGGCCTTTTCAATGCATTCAATGCCACATGGAGAATAGAAAAAAAGGCAAACAGCCTCTTTGTTTCTCACAGGCACACCACTCACTAATCATCTTCCCCAAATTCAGCTCAGGCTTCTGCCAGAGTTCATTTCATCTTCATCAGCATTGCCATTTTCTATCTCATATTACAAAGAGCAATTGGAAAGCAGATATTTAATCAGAAAAGTTTGGGATTCATTTTTCGGACACCCAATCTGTCTTTAGAGGCTTTCAGACAGACAAAATTGCTGTTGACTACAAAACACAACAAGAAGTCTGTGTCCTTGAGAAATGCTGACACCTGAGGGGAAATGCACGGGCTCTAGAGGTGGTCAAATCTGGTTCAGATCCCAACTCCGCCATTATTATGTGTTTGATTTTGGATGACCTGCCTGATTTCCCAGAACCTCAGTTCTCCTAGCTGCAAAATGGAAATAACTCTCTAAAATGTCTTTGTGAAGGCTGCTGGACACATTGGTCCTAAATCAAGTAAGAAAAAACAACTTGAGATAACAGACTAGAGGGGGGTTCTCTTACAGTCCCATAGAAATAGGGTATCTGTGGACTGCATCATCCGACCCAGAGAAAAAGAACTAAGCATGTCAAACCAAATTGTTCTGTTACCCTAAATGGAAACCAAGACCAGGAACTTAGTCCCAGGAAAGGTTGAAACTACACGCTGCTACTGTCAGGAACTCACACGCTGCTCTCTCCCACCTCATATCTGTTTCTCTATGAAGCCACATCATTCCTCCCTCTCCTTGTAGGTTGCCTCATTCTGCTCTGCTCTTCATGGCAGGAGACAGCTCCACCAGAGTTCCTGAGTGTCAGCCACCATTACATGTCCAGCCCCATGGAGATAATCTCCCTGATTGTCTGTAGAGAACAATTCCAATTGAGAAAGAAAGGACTCTGATTAGAACAGCTTGGGTAGGATGTTAGCCAAACTGGTCAAAACTGATGAGGCTGGGGCAGATGGTCGCGTGGTGCTGAATGGCTGCTGGGGAAGTGGTCACTGGTTTTGATAGCAAAGTCAGTTAAAGAGAAACTGGTGACTTGGAAAGAGATGGTAAAAGGTACTTAATACAATAAGAAAACATGTCAGGAGCTAATGCAGTGATTGACAGGGAACAGGCAGAGAGTAAAAGATAGCTAGAATGTCCCGGTCAATGAGAGAGCTTTGTGAAGATGATTAACATTGGCTTTACATTTTCTATCCACATGAACCACTGTAGTCTGAATTACACAATGGATTTGGTCATTTGAATGTTAAGTTCATAACCACTGAGATTTTGATACTCATAAAGAAACTATTTAGCATCCCAAATCTGGAGAGTTCCAGTGTGGCAATCTGCTACACTGTTGGGGGCAGGTACCACAAGGTCTGCTGTCTCAGTCCCAGAGAGTGGGACCTGACTCCTCATTACTACCCTACATGAGAATGGGGGCTTCGTGGCCTATTCTGGGGACCATGAACCCAGAATGGGACCACATGGTAATGATCCAGGTAGACATCTCATTTCAGACTCAAGATGACCCAGCTTTGCCTGGATGTTTTCCCATGAGAGGCCCTCAAATCTCATGCATGGGAAAGAAAAAACAAAAGCCCAGAATCAAAATTGCCTTGCTTTCCAGTTGCAGAGTTGATGGTGAGGCCTGGCATAAGCTTTCTACTCTTTAATGAGTTGGTTTATAATGCAATCCAAATAGAGTATTTGGGGACAGAGAGCGCTAATGGCCTGCCTGACCACTAAGAAATCCATAGTTCTGCTGTGTTTGCAAAAACCTAAAGGCTCTTCCATAAACTGTATGTTCTCGGGAATCACAGGGCTACTTCCCTAAATATATATGTATATATCAACCCAAAGCTGGAGAACAGGACTCTAACTAGGCAGATTTTTTTCATTAATTATGACTTGAAATCAGAGCAATGATCCATCTTTTCACCAAGTGTTTTTTAGATGCTCCATTGAAAGTCCACATTTGTTACGATTTCTCCCTTCTCTGTTTCTTTTCCCTTCCTCCTTCAGGCTCTTCCTAACTTCTACCTGAAATCTCTCTGCCCTCTCCCTCCACCAAGGAGCATGGGGGACATCCCCTTATTTTCTTCCTTGTTTTCTCCAATATGCATCAGTAAGAAGATATGAGTTAGTAATCCCAGTACTTGGGAGACTGAGACAGGAGAATTGCAGGTTTGAAGCCAGCCTCAGCAACTTAGTGAGACCTTGTTTCCAAATAAAAAATAAAATAGGGCTGGGGTTGTAGCTCAGAGATAGATTGTTCCTGGGTTCAATTCTTAGCACCACAATAAAAAGAAAAAAAAAAGATACAAGATATATCAAATGCAAAGGATGTTCCATAAGCAAAACATTCAACATGTTAGAAATAAATTTCCATGGCATCATAAGAACAGACACATTTTCAAAAGCAGCTTAGCAAGGCAAAGGCAAATTTTACTTTTTGCAAAAAGGGATCCTGCCACCAGTAAAGTCAGGCATGCAGGAACTACATGGCGGAAAACTGCTGGATATTTTATTTTCAGCGTGGGGCTTCTATACTGTGCTCCTATTGGTGGGAGCATGGCCTCACAATCTTTACACCATTGGCTGAAGGGGATGCCAGGGGAGAGGTTGGCACTCACAATTTCCAGAAAATGCTATCTTTACAAAAAAAAAAATACAAGCACACACAAGGTTATACAATGGCAGTTCTACAAAATAGAGCCTAAGTCAAGATATTCCTTTGATAGAAAATATCTAATTATATTCTCACAAAAAGGAAATTTCTGGGAAGTGATTTCCTCACTTTTGAGTCTCTCGCCCCTGCTGAAGCTACAAAAGGGTTGGGTAGTTAGAGGGTGGGATGGTGGTGACTTTGGAGATAGCTGAATGATATCTACCATCCATGGAGATGATAGCTGCCATCCATGGAGAATGACTGAGGCTCAAGTCTAGAGGGGCTTTAAAGGAGAGCCTGCTATGTGTTTCTCACAGCCAAAGGGCCCAGTAGACTAGGAACTGACTCTTGCTTTAGAAATTGAAAAAAAAAAAAAGAAATTGAGTAGGTGGGAATTAAATAGAGGTGGCAGCACTGGGATTGGTCTTCATTTCCTGGAGTATGGTCACAGTAACAGAAGTCTTTCCTAGGAATCTGCTGAGGAATCCATGGGGTTGAAAGTGGAGGGCTGATCTGAAGCAATTCCAACTCCTTCCTAGGAGCCTGCCTGAAAGGGCAAAAGAAATCCAGTAGTGAGAGGCCATGTGGGGAGGACAGCAAACACTCCAGGGCTAAGTGAGGGGAGGTGTGACAGCCAGAGGAACAGAATGCACCACTCCTTGGCACAAGGGGCTGCACTCACTGAATGTTTTCATCTCTGGAAATTTCCTATGTTGAAACCTAATCCCCAGTGTGGGGGTATTTGGAGGTGGGACCTCTGGGAGGTGATTAGGCCATGCGGGGAGAGCCCTCATCAGTGGGATGTAGTACCCTTGTAAAAGGGATCCCAGAGGCTGCTCTCACCCCTTCTACCATTTGAAAAGAAAAAATAGCAAGAATAAGGAATTGGGTCCTCATCAGGGGCCCAATCTGCTGGCCTCTCTCATATTCTAGAACATGAACATACTGAATAACTCTCTTGTTCTGTGTCCTAGCTGGCCATTCTTCTTCCTGAGGAAGGATATCAGCTTTACCTTGTACTGCTACCATTCAGAACTTTTTAGCGGTTTCCTATGTGGTAGGTTCCTGAGGGGTATTGACTGGATGATGAATAGAGAATTTTTAGGGTAACAGGTATTTGCTTCAATTATCATTTCCCAAAGGACAGGGAATCATGAGGGCATTGTCCTGTGCTTCCAACTCCCTTGAAAGAAGGTTTTCTGCTGTAAACAAAGCACCTGACCATGAACTCTCATCTAGGATTTAACTGTGTCAACCCTGCCATGTTTGAGTCTCAGCTTGGCGACTGTCTTTCACAACAGCATTCTCCTGTGAACACTAGACCCTTGCAAACCACATTTGTTTCCTTATGACACAGGACTCTAACCACAGGCTGCTTTCACATAATCTCCAGCTTAGAGGGACACCATTTTTTCCCATCCTTCCATGTTGCCCATCTTAATGGCAGGGGCAACTGGTCTTAATGCTGAAGGTGACTCACATTGACCTCTATTTCTACTTGAGTCTTCCTGCCTGACGGCTGACCTAGATCCTAATGAGCTGAGTTTAGGCTGCACTTGCTCCACTGGTTGATATTTTGCCCATCTGCTCACCCTCTTAGCTCAGTCAACAGTTTTTAGCCCTGACAGCACAGATAAAAGAGACATGGAACATATATGCCAACTTTCCTGTAGTTTTTGCAGCATACTTTTTACTTTTTAAACACATGCAAGGCAAGACTGAGCTGCATAAAACATTCACTGTGTACATACAAGGTGCTCATAGCTGTTTCTCCCTACAGACTGGAGGGATAAGGTGATTGGGGTTTGCTCAACAATGATGGTGGGAGAAATGAAGTGATAGATAAGTGGCTAAATGACACTCAGATGACTTAAAGATGGCTCTGTCCCTGTGGTTAAGGATGGTGTCATAGGATTTTACCCAACATGAATGCACTAACACTGATATTATGGTCTGATTTAACTCAGCTGCTCTAAAGATTGCACTGTGACCCACATTGGTAGAACAACTTTTTTTTCTTCCAATTGGTGGTAAGAAAGCCAAACGACAAATAATCAATACTATAATAATTAGCATACAGTTATATTAGCATATAAATGCTCCCTGGTCACTGTTAAGAATAGTAGCATGTTTGCATAATGGCCTCTGCCTCAACATGGTGCCTTTCACCCTACAATTCCCACAAACTCTACTCTGGCTTGTGATGCTGCAGGTACCCAGAGTCTTTTTGGACTGAGGCCTGGGCCTCTTACCTTTCTTGGCCTTCTTTTCCACCTGTTCCTGTGCTCCAGCAATGCAATATTCTACCTTGACATGTGTGGCTTCCCCATAAATGGTCCCTAGAGATGCTCACTATGATGTATAATTACAACACACCAATAAAAATGGAAAATGAAATAAACAAATATGCAAAAATAAAACAAAAAGAGAGATGGGAAAGTAAAGCGCCAGGGTATCATGTAACTTGACCAAATTACAGGGCTGGTGGATGGGGAGCCATGATCTGGACCTATCTTGGTGTCCTTCACCAACCATCTCCACTTTCCCCCATAAATAAATGAATCTCTGTGGGTGACGACATCTTCCACTTTATAAAATAGAGTAACAGCATTTTCAGTTCTCATGGAGACTGCAAATACCAGGAAATGCAATTGTTGTCAAGCACTTTGCATGTAGGAAATGCTAAATCAAGCTAAATTAAATTCAACAGAATTCTAGACAGTTAACAAGCCTTTATTAAACCCCTGCTGTGTTGGGTACCAAGCCATGACTGGGGTTAAGGCCAATACTACTTAATTTATGAAAATGCTGCTATAATTATTCTGTTTCTTCAATTTAGGCACCCTCAAAAAGAAAGTACAATTTTCAATTACATTTATATCGTTCATCCCAGTTCTCTTTCTTTCCACGCAACACACCTTTATATGGTACCATAGTACTTAGAGGGTCAACCTACATCATGATTATTCACCTTGTCCCACAATCACCCCTTCTTCCCTCCATGCCCAGGGAAGTGGGTCATCTACAGCCATGTTTGACATCTGCTCTAAGTAGGGATAAATATAGTCTTCCATGAAAGGGCTTCCCCCAACCTGAACCAGGCGCCCGCGGAACGGGCTTGGGCCAGCTGGGTTCCTGGGTGCAGCGTGGAGCCCCGCCCCCTCCACCCATCAGGTCTCAGCACAAGCAGAGCTGAAAGGAGCACCGCGGAGCTCCCCTGCCTCCGGGTGTGTTCTTGCAGCCAAACCAGAGACCCCCTCCTCCCCCAGACCCAGCATCAGGGTTTATCCACCTTGACCAGTGCTGAGAACAGCACCCCCCCAACTGCAGGAAGAACAGCCCATACGGTCCAGATCTTAAACTACCATGGAGAGCAGATACTAACAAATGTCTCCACTGTCACGGCCTAGGCACAGCCAAGTCACAGCCAAAGTTCTGGCTTAGGCCAGAGAGCGTCTCCCAGCGGTAGTACAGGGAGAAGCACCAGCAGGACCCAGACCCAGGGACACCTTCCACCAGGATCTGCTAGCAGGCTCTCCTTGCAAAACCTTACAGCTCCTGATGTAGACCCAGTGGCAGCAGCGAGCCCAGGCTGCAAGGGGGCGGGCCCAGGATGCGGAGAGACTGAGGACCACTGCACCAACAAGGCCCACCCCCTCCACGGACCTTGCACCGCTGCTCTCTGCAGTCTGAGCAGTGTCTCCAGGTTCTCCCCCTAGCACACCCCTCCTGAACACAACAAAAGGGGAATGAAACCCAACATGAGCACGGGCCCCAAGGCGCTCTTAGGACACGCAATCAGGATCACCGGGTCTACTGACAGGAAGAGGATCTTCTCCCTCCCCCACCCAATATAGCATCAAAGCTACCTAGAGCAAGGAAGAATTCCCAAACCTCAAACTGAACCAGAGAGGAGTTGAGAGAAGACTCAAAGGAGCTCAAATTGTCCCGTCTAGATCCTGCTTGATAAGGGACAAAATAAACACAGACTACATCAATCAGGGGCAACAGTAGCCCATACCATTTAGAACAGAAGAGGATTCCTTTTTTGAAACTTTACTAGCAACAAAACCAAGTCTCCAACCTAAGAAGATAAAGAAAGAAAGATTCATCTCCCTCAAATTTTGTATTAATTTTAAAAAAATAATTTTAAATATTTTAAAACATTTTTATTTTTTCTATTTTTATTTTTATTTGCTATTTTTATTTTTACTTTCAAATAAATACTTTTATTTCTTTGTTATTGGTGGTATTTTGGTGGTCTCTCTTCTAGTTTCACCATTTTTAGTTTAATCTCTCTCTTCTCCTCCTGTTTCTTATCATTATCAAACATTCATTTTTAACCCATTTAGTCTGGTTTTGCGTTTCAGGGTTTTTTTCTTTTATTGTCCTGTTTGTTTATGTATTGCTAGTCTTGTTCAAGGTTTCTCCTCTTTCTAAATTGAGCCATCTTTCCGTGTACATGTGTCTGTCTATAGGTTAGTCTGCAGCCTGGTTCCATCTGAGTCTTCACCTTTTCTTATACTTTTGTTCTATCTCATTCTCCTATTCTCGATCATTTGTCTCTTTCTAGATGACATCACAGTAACTTTTCTTTCCCCTTCTGATTCTTTTCTGTCCCTGTTACACTATCTTCTCCCTAACCCTCACTCTACAAAATAATAGCATACACCTGGACATGAACTTCCCAACCTGAAATGAAAACTCTGAACTACAAAGATAGGACACCAAGAAACAAATACTCTGCTGCTAGTTCCACCAAATACAGGCCAGAGGATAACCCACAAATGCCAGCCATACACCACCTATA
Organism: Glis glis; assembly: GCA_004027185.1. Classification (NCBI taxonomy): domain Eukaryota; kingdom Metazoa; phylum Chordata; class Mammalia; order Rodentia; family Gliridae; genus Glis; species Glis glis. The sequence continues at coordinate 36,763 of PVJS01016840.1, forward strand.
TACTGACAGCGAGCACTAGGGAAAAAGCACATCTCCTTGAAAATTGGAAAGAAGTCTGAAAAGAGTGGGTGCTTTAGACAGCACTCTCAGTATCAACAAAACAGCCAAATTGAAGACAGACCACCTCCACAATAGACAATAAGCCCTGTCCAGCTCATACGACAACCTAGAAGAGGTAACCAAATAAAAGCAGACACTGAAA
>PVJS01016841.1:0-36960 GCA_004027185.1 Glis glis
ATCCTCTATGGCCTACCAAAATAGTCTCTTGTTAAATACCTTTGAGAGCAAAAGTCTCTGTATGTTAGTAAAGTTTGAAGAAAAGAGTAATGATGTATAATAAAAGAGGGGGGAATTGTGAGAATATAATTGTATCTTTTCTGTCAAAGGAGATAGTTTCACTTAAACGGCCATTTTGTAACCTGGTAAAAACTTGCATCTCTTAAGAGATTACAGTTGTCGACCCTCCCCCATCTTCCCCTGTAGCTGACCGGGAAGACTGTGAAGCTGCAACTTTGACCAATAGAAGTTCAGCGCAGGAGGGGCCTTGCGTTAGGGATATAAACCCACTGGGTTCTTTGTGAAGCGTGCTCTCTCTCATATCTGGGAGCACCCTTTTTTGCAAAAAAGTAAAATCGCCTTGCCAAGCAAAAAAAAAAAAAAAAAAAAAAAAAAAAATTCTTTTGTTGAATGTTCACCCTCTTCTTTCTTCTTAAACAATAATTTTAATTATATTTATATTATTATTATTATTATTATTGCCGTTGTGTGTGTGGTACTGGGAAAGAAACCTTGGGGCATTCTACCTCTGAGCTACACCCCCAACCCAGTTTTTTTTTTTAATTTTGAAACAGGGTCTCACTAAGTTGCTAAGGGCCTTTCTAAATTGCTGAGGCTGGTCTTGAATTTGCAATCCCCGTCTCAGCCTCACAAATACTGGAATTACAGGTGTGTATCATCATGCCTGGTCATTTTAATAAATAAAAGATTTGTTACTGACTGATCTCACTTAGCATAATATTCTCTAGTTTCACCCATTTCCCTGCAAATGACATAATTTTGTTCTTCTTTATGGCTGAGTAGGATTCCATTGTGTGTGTATCCAATAAGTTTACAATCCATTCATCTGTTGGTAGAAACCTGGGCTGGTTCCATAATTTAGATATTGTGAATTGTGCCCCTATAAACATAGACATGTATGTATTATTATAATATTCTGGTTTCACTCCTTTTTGCAATCTCCCTGACTCAGTCTCCCAAGTATTGGTACTACAGACATGTACCACTATGTCTGGCTTCTTCCTTACCTCTTAAAGAAATGCCTTGAGTTCAGTACTTAGATGCCTTATCTTTCTCATTTATTCCTTTCCCCTTGGTGATTATTTTTGGCTGTATCAGTTCAAATGTCAGCTGTATGCCAAACTCTCTCAAATTTATATTTATAACCCCATCCTGAATTGCACATCCATTACTTAACCACTAATGCGACACCTCTAGTTAGATAGTAAATAGATATCTCTCACTTTTCCAATACCAAAATCCATACCACCCTTAACCCCCAAAGGTGCTCCATTTGTAGAATTCTCAACTATAACTGAATGAAGTACATTCTAAAACTGCTTTTACCAAAATTCTTGAAATCCGCCTGACTTTGCCTCCTTCCTATCTCTTTCCATCAAGAAAAGATTCTCTTATCTCTATCTTCAAAATGCCCCCAAATTGAATGATGTCTTAATTATCTTCATGGATATTAGTTTCATCCAAGCACTATGATCATTCATTTGGATTATTGCAAAGGAAAAATAGTTCACCATAATCTGCTTTTATCTACCTACATTATATTCTCAACATAAGTGTCAAAGTGATTTCTCCATAGCCTTTATTAGTGACTGTCATTACAGAAATCTCCAATGACTTCTCATATCCCTGAGAGTAAAAACAAAATTTTAATGGCCTGTGAAGCAGTAAATAACTAGCCCCTGTTTAGTGCTCTGGCCTCATTTCTATTAACATTCCCTTTGACTTGCTCTTTTCTTGCCAAACTGCCTGCCCTACTGCTACTGGGACATGCCAATCATACAAATGTTGCTCCCTTTGCTTGGTATGATTCTACCCACACACCCACATGACTAACAGTATTCCCTTCATGTTTCTGCATAAATGTCAGCTTCTCAATTAAATTATGCTGCCAACTCTATACCCCCCAGTTAACTTTCTTTTTTTCTGTTTTTAATAGAAGTAATTATCCTCTTCTTACAAAGTGTACTAATCAATGAAATGCTATGCAGACTTCTTATTGTCACCATCCATCTATTAAAAGTTGTTTGATGAAGGCTGAGATTTTCTCATTGTTCCTAAAGCAGTGTTTGGTGTCTACTAAGCACTGGGCAACATGTTCAATGCATGAGTGAAGAACTTGCTGCAAGCATATTCAAAACAGACTGCCCCTCTATGAGTTGTAATTGTCCCTTCCCCATGGATATCTTGTGCTTAATCCTAATAAAATGACAATGTACTCAACCCTTTGCATTTAGTCATTATCTTGTAAATATCTATGGAAACATAGATATATTACCTGGGCAGTTTAACACATCATCTTCTTGCCATGTAATAATAGCTGATTATCTACAGACATTGTACTTGACTTTTGGACTGAGTTTTTGGATGAAAAGCATTATATTGTAATCAGAATAGGTAGACATGGTGAAAAGGACACTCCTATAGGAAACCATTATAATATGATGCCACAGTGTGAAAATTTATGCATCTCAATTTTCTTAGTAGCATTGAGATACACACACTATAATGAAGTAAGAGTAAAAAGTCATTGGTGTTTGCTCTTAAATTCATAGAAATACAATTAATGATTTCAAAATCTAGAATTTCAGAACTATTTGAACCCAATGAAATAATAGAGCCCTTGTAAAATGAGCTCTTTAAAAGTTTGCATATTTACTCATGATTTTTACTGAGAAGAGCTACCCAAATGCATTTTCTACCAAGATAAAATACACAAACACATCAGTCACATAATCAGCTTTATTCATTTGAAACATAGGTAAAATCAACTTATTTTGAGAAATGCTAGTTAGGAATGCAATGCATATCCTCAAATAAATGAATGCACTTTGATTCTGTGGTGGTTTTTCTAAATTTAGTAGCTCAAGTTGAGTCAAATTACATATAAATCACTAAAGAGAAGTAGTCAAGCCTGAAGGGATAAATTATTACACTTGTTAAAACCACCCAGAATCAATGGGATCAAATTTTTCTCTGCTGAAGTATTACAGTGTTGATTAAACGAATAACATTATCTGATGGAAATAATGTGGCATAATTCATGCCACATTATTTTTGTAGTGTGTTCTCTTTATGATTCACTAAGTATGTAAGGAGTATATTATATATGTTTAATAAAAATGTTATTCATAGAATAAGTATAATAAAAATTAAAAGGTTGAATAAAGATTAATAGAAGAGCTAATAATTCATCAAATTTTATAGTATGTATAAGGCAAGATAAAATTTTATGTAAATCAGAGAAGGATGCAAATATAAGATTACTAGAACCGACATGTACTACAGATACCATGATAAACAACTTATATACATATACATGTCAATACATTTAATTTTAATAATGTCCAAAGGCAAGTTTATTATTATTCCATTATACAGATGATACCATTCGGCTTAGAGAGATTAGTAACTTGCCCACAATTGTGTGTGTTAGAATAACACAGATTTAAAATGTCAGACAAGCCACCATGCTGCAATGATACTCCAAAATATGCATTCCAATAAATGCAAATCAAATAATATTTTTTAAGGCAGAAGAGACCTGTACACATTTTTGAGGGCAGAAAAGATTTCCTTGGTATGCATGAACAGTGAGAGAATTAAATCTCACTCTTTCAGAGATTATGCCTGGAATTCAGTGTAATAAGGCTACTTTTAGATTTTCAAAACATGAAACATTTATAAAATTGAATTCTAGTTGAAGCCATAGTATCAGGAAATCTACCTTTTGTAAATACTATAAGCACAATTAGACAAATGATCAATATTAATGAAAAATAGTGAAAATTTTGTCATCAGGATAGACAAGAACTGATACTTTACTTCATATTAAATCTCTTATGTTGCCAGGCATGGTGGCGCATGCCTGTAATCCCAGTACTTGGGAGGCTGAGACAGGAGGATCGTAGGTTCAAGGAGAACTTCAGCAAGTAGTGACTCTCAACCTAAGGAGACCATGTTTCAAAATAAAAATAAAAGAGTGCTGGGGGTGTAGCTTGAAGGTAGAATGTCTCTGGGATCAATCCCCAGTCCCATTAAATAAATAAATAAATAATCCCTTATGTTATTGAAATACACATTTTTGTATAACCTTTGGATATATTTTTAATATTTCTACAACTTTATAATCACACATTGTTTGGAAATCTTGATTTTAACTTCATATATTTTATGTGATTACACTTTTCCTTTTATGTTCTTCTTATATTAATTTATGATGATATTTTCTGAAAAGTTATTTTTCTTTGAACCATTTTGCTTTTATTTGTCTTTTACTTATTTTAACTCCTTGGAAGAGCAGTTTGAATGGAAACTCATGTTTGGTGATACTACTGATTTATTAGCAACTTTGAGGTATTTTATTCTGTAGCAAATAAAATGAAGTCATTATCTTCAACATTCTGTAGATATATAGTCAAATTAATTAGGAATATAGATCAAAAAGCAAAATCATCTTTGTCTTACTTTGAGAAAATCTGTAGGTGCTATTGAATTAGTTAATAAAAGTAAAATGTTAATGTAAACTTAGAATTTTGGAAAAAAACACCTTTTTAGGCAAAGTGTAGTGATGCATTATTTGCATAAAATACTTATGTGTTCTTTCTCAGATAAATGATGCTATCGAAAGTAAGCTATGCTAAAATAATACCCTATATAGAAAAGTACAAATAACAAGGAACATACAAGTAGATACATTTGTGTTTACCAGAGAGAGAGAGAGAGAGAGAGAGAGAGAGAGAGAGAGAGAGAATATCATTGTATGCAAAAGAGAAGCAATAAAGCATTCTTTTCAATTTTCCATTTGCATACATTGTTTTACAGAATGCTTCCTATATGGAGATGGCTATGTTTTCAGCTGTAAGTAATCTAACAGTTATTACTATGGGAAAATTGTGGCATTTATAGTTATACAATTGGGCAATAGTCAGAAAGCAGTAGAAAAATATAGCTATAGAACACCAGACATTTTTAGGAGCAGCAATTTATTACTTCATCCCTGAAAAGACATGAAATCATAGAGCAGTAAAGGTAAGATGGAGATTAAGATTGATTTTGAAAGGAATTAGGGACTCGAATGGAATCTATAGAAGCAGGAGTGGTTAGTAAAAAGAGAAAGAAAGAAATGGATTATAGAGAAGAGCTTGGCTATAAATCCAGTATTTGCAAAATCTTTGTCAGTTTAGTTCTCTATCTTTAATGAAACTTTTATGATGGTATCCAATTTACAAAAGATTTTCTCTAGCCTGAATTTCCAAACACACATGTGTTCTAGCATATATGTGATTTTCTGCAAGTAATAAAATTCTATAAGGCACATTTAAGAAACTATAGTATTTGTGACAGTTGCAGGTGTGAAAGATTTACATTAACTAATGCCTGTGGTAAAAATGAGAGTGAAAAAATTCACATGATTGTTTCCAGAGATGATAATTTTGCAAATGTGTTTATCCATCATACCCTCAAGTACATTTGAGTTCATAGTAAATCTTTCCTGGCTGGGTGTATATGGATATTTAAGATGCCATTTCAGAGAACAACAATTTGGAAGAATATCACAACTACAGTGCATGAAAGGTAGACTATTTTCAAGCTAGAATGTGTAACACTTATTAGAGAAGTGAGACCAATTTGCTTTTTGGAAATACTGCTAGTGTTTAATAACATATATATACATAAAATGGTCTTCAAAATAATAATTTCAATATAAATTTATGCACATCATGTTTTAAATAAAACAGTCCCTAATATAAGAAGTGATTAAAATCCAACATTCCATTGATAAATGTTATACATTCTTTGGGAGAAGCCAGAAAGTAATGTAATGATTGAATTCACACATACGAGCAAATGGAAAGGTATTGCATCCAAACCATAGAAAAGACAATTGCTCCACCTTCTTTAGAGAAGATAGTGATATGAACAAAGAATTATGTTCCAATTACAGAAGGCCACATTATGTAGTAAAAATTGATTTTAAATACTGCTTAATAGTCAAATAAAAAGAGAATGAGAGAAAGATGTATTTGTTCATATAGTCAGACCAGTAGATAACATTCTAAGCATTTCAGAAGTGTTTTAAATGTATAAAATAAGTTATGAAAGTGTTGGAAAGAGTCTAAGAAGAACAAGGTTATATCTATAAAGAGAAAATATAGGAAACACCACTCTTCTTTAGGGCAGGAAAAATAATGCCAATTGGTGCCCCAAGGGGCTGATGCCTGTGAGGGAGGCTTCTGGGGTGTCTGGGGCACAGTGGCAGTTGGAGTCACTATTGCTCACTCTACAGGAAGCTAAAGTCACCCTCTCAATGTTCAGTCCAGCCCTGGCAGTCTCAAAGTGCCTGCCGCTTTTACTGTTACTGTCGCTAGAGAAGTCAAAATCTACAGGCACTCTGCAAATGTTATCATTGTGGTGTTCCTATTGCTATTGCTGCTGCTGCTGCTGCCTGAGCCAGATCCATGGGTGCTAAGCTGCTGACTGAAGCTACTGGGATTCCCTTCAGCTCCTCCTATTAACACTACACTGCTGAAGAAAGAAGCTGCTATTGGACATGTTAACAGAACCAGAAAAGAAAAAACTAAACATTCTCTTCCTCCTTCCCACTTCCTTCCAATCTTCTTTTAGTGTTTTCCATTATCTAAAAAGGGACTATGAATAACGTAGTTTTCAGGCCTTTAGACTCCAGTGACATGAAAGGGAACATGTAAAGGCAGAAATAAATATGAATATGAGAACCAAAGGCAAATAACAAACTTACTAGGTATGGTGCCTCAATTATAGTTGTAAAAATTAAAAACAATGGGGAAATCAATTATCACATTTGTCATCTCTAATAGGATGAAAATCATGACTGGCAGGACTAGAGACTGGGAGAAGAAAATGACATAGCTACAAATAAAGATTCAGAAAATAAAGAATCAACTTCCTAAGAGGACCAAGATAGTCACTCTGAATCCTGAAGGAAATCAATCTGAAAAGAAGAGCATAGCAAAACAAAGTCATTCTTAAAGGATGGAGAGAAAACCATATGTATGTATGGCACAGAAAGATAAGATTTGCATCTTGGGCGATGAGAGATCATAACTTTGTCAATTATGGTCTAGATCACTCAAAAGTGTGAAAGCCAGAGGATAAGAAATTTCAACTTTTAGTCCTGAAATTAATTGTACCATGAAGCTCTAACAGTACTCTGCAAAATGGTGGTTCTTAATCCCACCTGCCCTACATAATTTCTGGCACTCCCTTTATATCGGGAAATGTATTTCCTAGATTACACAACCTACTTATCTTCACATATTTTTCTTTGAAAAATCACTATGAAGACATAAATATAAACGGAAAACAAGAGAAAAGGAAATAATGTGCAATGTGTGCATGTATGATGTTCATACCCTGACATATATCAAAATGTATAATTACAATGCACCAATAAATGAAGATAAAAAAGATAAATTCATTTCACACATAATTGCTCAGGTCTGACAGCAGTAGAAGTCATAACAAAAAGATACTAAACTCCATTGTGCTAGGTACTTCCCGTTTGTCATCCCATAGCCACACCACCCTTCCACATCATCCTATATGCCTTAGAGAAATATGCCCTCACATCCAGTATATCAACAAGTGTTCTTACACTCTGATTTCTGCTGGAATTTGCAGAGGTAAAGCACCAGCAGGGTCAGAAGGTGGGAGGAAAGGAGGTGTGACATTCATTCTACTGTTTGTAGCCCTGGTAGCTTCATCATAGGGTTGCTGCATCTTACTTATAGATGCATCATACTTACAGATGATCATCGTCCTCCCCCTATAACTATACTCTGTAAATTTCAGTAATTTCTTTCTTTCTTGTCCTTTCAGGTTTAGGAATGCAGATGGAGCCTTAAATTTGTAATTTTGGGGTCACTGATGTTCACATTAGCCTGTCTATATCTTAGCAAAGAGGAATTTTATTAAACCCTCTTTCAAATCTACTGCTGGAATACTGATCTTTGACATTCATTATTCTGACAATTTCATATATCTATTTTGAAGTAATATGCTTCAATTTATGATAAAATTATATGAAGCTACTTATTAACAAAAATACAAGAAAATGATAGAATGGAGACATGGATAAAGCCCAAAATAAAATCTAATATTAGGAAGAATAATTTTCTCATCTGTATATCAGAAGATAAATAGAAAAATAACCTTAAACGAAATAAATGCAGCAGCATTTCAAGATATAATACGGATTGTCAAAATGGAGAAACTGATGAAACAAAATTTTTCACAAATGAGTTGTATCATTTATTATCACTAAATGATTTTCTAGAAATTCATTATTATGTACAACAACTTTTGGTTAATATACTGAAATGTTACCATGTATGGTGTCAAATACTTTCAGTTGTAAGACATAAAACAAGCTTGAAGAGTTTTTATTTCAATCAGAAATAGGATATAGAAGATGGATCAGAAAAAGAAAGATTATAAAAGGTAACAGAAGAGTAGTGGGATATATTTCAAGGAATAATCTTTGACTAGGTCAACAAGTAACAAGCAAATAAAAAAATTGTAAATATAGATAAGATATTAAATGAAAAGCTATATATCTTTAAATGTTTGCTGTTAAATAACTAGTTATGTTTTGATATAATATTCCCCAAAATGGTTATAGAATATGGAATTTTATAAGTAATTTCTTCAAACTATTGGAAAAACAAATTACAGTTTTCAAAGTATCTGAGGCTTCATAGTCTCCACTAAACTAAAGAAAATCCAATGAAAGACTTTTTTGCATATGTTTGTATATTTGCATTAAAATTAAAAAGAAAATAAGATGCAAAAAGTATAAGCCTTCTCTAATATCCAGCAATAATGGTGAATTTCTCTCTACCAATTAGCACTCACAGTATGAGTTAAAGCTCAAATTTTTAAATTGTTATGCCATTTGTAAGCTTTTCTCTTTCTATTGCTATTATATAAATTTAATGGAGGCTGCCCTAGTGGTATGTGATTTTTCCCCTTTAAATCCAAGAAGGCTAATTATAAGCTATCAGTTTGCTAAGCCCTCTATAGTTCTTAATGGAGATATAAATTTAGAAGGGAAAATGATTAACAGTTATTCCATATCTACCTCAAAGGCAAATTTGTGAGGTTTAATTGGATAATGTCTGCAAAGTGTTTCAATTCCTAGGAGAAAATAGTACATAAGCACAAGGGTGAAAAGGCACCGCAGTAAAATTATACCATGTAAGTAGCAATAAAGAGAGGTTTCAGTTTGAATTCTGACAGACTAGCAGTGGGACACTGATATGAATTGCTGTAAATCCCTATTTCAAATGTTATCAGTAAACACTCATAAAACTGAGGCACTATGGAAAGTATACTAGATAGACAGGGCAAGTGGAGGCCAGGTTCAATTTCTTGCTCTTTCCTTATCAATTGTAGGTCTATAATCCTGGCATTGAAACTCTCAGACCCACAGTTTTCTCAGCTACAAAATGGTGATAAAATTTCCTTCCTATCCTACAGACTTTCTGTAAGGATCATACATGAAAAAAAGTTAAGCAAATGTGCTTGGAAATCTTTAGTATAATCCCTAAGCATTTGCTTAAAAATGTTTGCTATTAACAAGATAAAACAAGGACAAGTCTATTCATTCTAAACAATAAAATAAAATGCATTCGGTTTATGTTTATCCTTTAGTTTGTTTGTTTTTTGAGGAAGTCTAGGTCCCAGATGGTAAATTTAGCATCACATTTGCCAGATGTATTTCTATTTCCCATCTTCAGCATGACTTCACAGAGAATGAAGATGAACTTTTTTCTGCTCTTATGGCTTTTTAAATAAAGAGATTCACCATATGGGGTATGGATTGAATCAGCCAACAAAAAGTTTCAATAAGAAAACATATCTCTTTCTTCTCCCCTGATCCACACCACACATATGAATGGGCTGCTTAACCATCATGAATTATAACTTAGTTGATCTTCTACAACTTATATCAATAAGAGTAGTTTGTAATAGATATAAACATTTGCTGATAATAAAACATTATCTGCCAGACCTATAGTTTGAATTACTCTATTAGTTACAATTACATACTTTTATAGTTATGGTTTTAATATGTGTTGCACAATAGCAGTGCCTGTGCTATGGAACGGAGATAACAGATATCAGGGTATTTTGTTTTTCGTTCTATGCTCTTTGTCCCAGGTCTCGGAATCTTAGAAGATTCATCTCTCTCTTGCTGATTTCTCTATTATGCTACAGATCACCAGCTGTCTTTTCACACTTTTCACACTTATCTAGAGGCTCTGTGCACAGGCAGGCCTCCAGGGTAGCCCTTAACATCTGCCCACTGTTAGATTTCACCTGCCCAGCACTAAGTTCTGGTGCACAGCCTTGTGCTTACTACAATATCCTACCCCCTAAGAATGGGGCCTTGTACCATGCTCTGCTGCCCAAGGTCAGAGTAGTGTTGGTAGAGGAAGCCCCTTGGCTACCTAGACTGATGCAAGCTGCATCAACTGAGTTTAACAGTTGTGAGGAGCTGCAGAGTCCCCAGGGGTGCCCAGCAGGCCCATGCCATAGCTCCCATTGATGCAGGCTGAAACACTAGTCTGTCTTAGAGGGGTACAGGTTTTTGCCTGGTGCCAGGGCAGTTTTTTAATATGCTTTTATTGGTGCACTGTAATTATACATCATAATGAAGCTCAGAATGATAGGGACACACACACACGCAGCACTTGGTGAGCTTCCCTCTGGATCCCACCCCACTCCCTCCTTTTCCCATACACGATAATGAGACTGGCACTGATCATTTCTTATATGTACAGAGTGTCAATTAAAGTGTTTCCTTCATCAAGTCTCCCTCCCCCCTGCCCACCTACCTCACCTAGACCCCCCATCAGTGATTCCACTGGGGTTTCTCCTCCTTTATCCAATTCCCCTCTAGCTTCCACATATGAGACAAAACATAAACCCTTCATTTTTTTGTGCCTGGCTAATCTCACTCAGCACAATATTCTGTACTTCCATTCAGTTAGTCTCAGTCTGTCTCAGTGGGGTATAAGAGTCATTGAGCCTGTTTCAGTGGGATACAGGTCTCTGTCTGATGCCAGCGCAGTTCTAGAGCTCCATGCCTGAGCAATGGTCTGATGATCGGTGTGCTGCCCAAGGTTAGGGAATTGGTTTGAAGACAGTCTCTCAGCCACCGAGGCCAAAGCTAGGTTGGGTCACACATGAGTCTCACAATCATAGGAGCCTACACAGTGTCAGCAGGAGAGAGGGTGTCCCTTAGGCCCACTCCAAGTCTGAAAATGATGCAGGCTGAAACTCAAGTCATCCCCCTGCTGCACAGGTCTCTGCCTGATGCTGGGTTGGTCTATAAGCCCTGTCTGTGAGCTATGACTTGCATATGAGGACTTCAGTTTTTACCAGATGCTGGGTCTCAGTGCATAGGCCCAGCACTGGGCTCTAAGGCAAAGCCCTGTGTTGACGTTTATTTCCTGCTCCCCAGTGGGTGGAGCCTTACTCCCCACTCTGCTGCCCAATCTTGGAGGAGTGGTAAGAGTGGTGGTCAACTGTCTGTCCTAAGGCAGTTCCAGTGGCTCAGAATATGGGTACTTGCCTGGTAGCTAGGGATCATGGGACTTTGCCTAGCATTAACTTTTACCTTGGCAGTACTGGTACTGGGTTCTAAATCTAAGTCCTGGTTTTATATTTCTCTCCATCCCCCAACCAGGAGGTCTTTCTCACCATGCTGGGTTTTTTTAGAGTTGAGGGAGAGGTGGCAACTCTTTCTCTCTTGCCTTCACTGCGATTCAAACACCTGACACACAAAACTTAGAAGAAGAAAAATTTATTTTCTCATGGTTCTGGAGATTTTCAGTCCATATGATACTGGCTTCCAAGTAGGAGCTGGGGGTTCAAGTCTTCAGGACATAATGGCTGGGAGCAGAGAGGAGAAAGAAAAAACTTGTTATCAGCACGTGGAGGCAGGGGAGAGACAGGAGCTGGAAGCTGAAGCAGCCTGCCCAGGAAACCCCGTGCCCAGCCACACTCCATAGACCCTTCCCCACCCACCACATTCTGCCTACAATTTGGCTGCCTTGTCTACCACATTAGGTATGGGGAACATTCTAAATCCAAATCATAACATTCTGTAACTATTTTTATAGAGCACATATGAAATGGCTCTAGCAATGTCAAAAAATGAATTTACCTCCCCAAGTCAGAGGTAAAACCACCTCCAGGTGAAATACACAGTGCCCAGACAACCAGGATATGCCTTGAGGACAAACATTACCAGGCAACAACCTTATGACTATAAGACAATGTCTATTAACAACCTTATGACTATAAGACAATATCTTATGACTATCTTATAACAACCTTATGACTATAACTATCAGTACCCATCCCCGAAGACCAAACACCTCAGCTTCCTTCACCTCGGAGCCTTGCCAGTGCTGAAAGTGAAGTTAATGCTGCCTTGGCCAACTCTACTGGTGGCTGACAGGCAATTCCTCACTTTCAGTTCTGTTACGGTGCCTCAAGACAGTTTCTTATGACATCATCAACAACACCAAGCATCCGGACCTGCAGCAGGATATCAATTGAGCTCCACAAGGAATGGACTATATGACCTGCTTTCAGGTTATACGAATCTCAACTTTTCAATCTTCTGTCCATTTCCCCTCTCTCAGCTCTAGCAATTATGCCTGTGTGATATCCTAACGAATAAAGAACCTGCCTTGGTCACAATTACAATAGATGTTCTTGAAACGACTAAAACTATGTTAGAATTGTTTCCACAATCTAGTTCTGCTCAGAACAAGTTTTCTTTTGTCTTACAAAAAGCAAGCAATATGATCGCTCGCCTGAGTTCTTTAGCTTTTGTATGTGGAGTTTTCTGGGGGAATAACTGTCCAACTAAGTGTGGCTGTGGGGAGATAATCATTAGAGGGTCTTAACCATCATCTTGTTTAGCATCTTTCTTGAACTGAATTTTATTTATTTATTTATTTATTTTGCAGTACCATGGATTGAACCCAGGGGCATTCTACCTCCAAACTCCCACCGCCCCGGCCCTATTTTTTATACTTTATTTTGAAACCGGGTCTCACGAAGTTGCAGAGGGCCTCACTAAGTAGCTGAGGCTGTCTGCGAACCCGGATCCTCCGGTCTCTGCCTCCCAAGTACTGGGATTACAGCATGGGCCACCATGCCCGGCTTGAACTGAATTTTAATGTAGACAATCTGTTTTCAAACTCTATACCCTTAAACATTGTGTTATATTGTTTCCCAATGCATATCAGTTTTACACAGAATAAAAAATGTATTATATGTATTTATACATTATTTAAATGTATTACATGTAGGTTTTATATGTATTTTTATTTTTTTGGTACTGGGGATTGAATCCAGGGACATTCTATGTTTGAGCTATATCTCTAGTCCTTTTTTTTTTTTTGTGGTACCGGGGATTGAACCCAGGGGCGTTCTACCTCCGCGCTACACCCCCGGCCCTATTTTTTTTTTTACTTTATTTTGAAACCGGATCTCACGAGGTTGCGGAGGGCCTCACTAAGTAGAGAGAGAGAGAGAGAGACAGAGAGAGACAGAGAGAGACAGAGAGAGAGAGAGGTGAGGCTGGCCGCGAACCCGGATCCTCCCATCTCCGCCTCCCAAAGTACTGGGATTACAAGCGTGCGCCACCACGCCTGGCCTCTAGTCCTTTTTTAAAGATTATATTTTTAAGTTTTGAAACAAGGTCTTGCTGTGTTACTGTGCTGTGGCCTCGAACCTGTTTTCCTCTTGTCTCAACTTTCCAAGTACTGGGACTACAGATGGTGCCACCGTGTCTGGCTTAACGTAGATTATATTATAATATTATAAAACTTTGGAAAGCAGAGATTGCCTTTTCTCACTACTACCTTAATATCCTATCTTGCTACCCTTTCTTTTTATGTTTATTTCTCTCTTCAAATGGTCTCTCATTTTTCCATGTAAAAATTCTACTTAAGGAAACAAGATCTACCTCAAATTATATATATATATATATAGAGAGAGAATATATTTATATATATTTTATCTATATATAATATAGATAGATATAAATATATAATATATAAATAATATATATATATATATTATATTATATATATTATATATTTACATTTGTATTTATATGGATGTGTAGTAGATTATAAATTATTTGTAAAAAGAAATTTTTAGCAAGTGTTTGCCTGTACTTATGTACTGAAGTGTTTCCCCTGTTTTTCTTCTCACATTTGCAAAGCTTTTGGTCTTATAGTAGGTCTTAGATCCATTTTGAGTTTACTTTTGTATATGGTGAAAAATAGGTATCTAGGGTCATTCTTTTATGTATGGATTTCTTGTTGTCCCAGAACAATTTCTTAGGGTCTGTCTTTTCTCCAATGTATGTTTGTGGTTTCTTTGTCAAGAATAAGATGATTATAGTTGTATGGGTTTGTGTCTTCTATTCTCTTCTATTATATATTATATATTTTTTATATTATATATATTATATATATTTATATATTTATAGAAGCCAACTTTGGCCTTCCAAAATAATCCTCCCTCTCCTGATTTTTTTTTTTTTTTTTGCAGTACCGCGGATTGAACCCAGGGGCGTTCTACCTCCGTGCTACACCCCCGGGCCTATTTTTTTTACTTTATTTTGAAACCAGATCTCACAAAGTTGCGGAGGGCCTCACTAAGTAGAGAGAGAGAGATAGAGAGAGAGAGAGAGAGAGGGCTGAGGCTGGCCGCGAACCCTGATTCTCCTGTCTCTGCCTCCCAAAGTACTGGGATTACAAGCGTGCGCCACCACGCCCGGCTCCTCTCCTGAATTATAAAACGTGTTTTCCATTGCTGTAAATGCCTATACACAACACATTATTTTAATGAACTTACTTGTGTGTGCATTTACATTTGTATTTATATAGATGTGTAGTACATTATAAATTATTTGTAAAAAGAAATTTTTAGCAAGTGTTTGCCTATACTTATGTACTGAAGTGTTTCCCCTGTTTTTCTTCTCACAGTTGCAAAGCTTTTGGTCTTATAGTAGGTCTTTGATCCATTTTGAGTTTACTTTTGTATATGGTGAAAGATAGGTATCTAGGATCATTCTTTTATGTATGGATTTCTAGTTGTTCCAGAACAATTTCTTAGGGTCTGTCTTTTCTCCAATGTATGTTTGTGGCATCTTTGTCAAGAATAAGATGATTGTAGTTGTGTGGGTTTGTGTCTTCTATTCTGTTCCATTGTGTCTATGAGTTTGTTTTTATGCCAGAACCTTACTGTTTTTTCAATTATTGCTCTGTAGTATAATTTGAAATCAGATATTTTAATGCCTCCACTATTTCTCTTTTAACTCAGGATTGCTTTAGCTATTCTAGGTCTTTTTTCCTCCATATTAATTTTAGGTTTTTTTTAACTTCTGTGAAGAATATCATTGGTATTTTGATGGGGATTGTTCTTGGTAACATAGCCATTTTAACAACATTAATTCTATCTATCTGATCCTGTATATTGGAAAATAACAGAAAAATATCGATAAATGGTATGACCTCAAATTAAAAAGCTTCTGCACAGCAAAGGAAACAATTAACAGAGTGAAGAAGCAACAAAAGGAATGAGAAAAAAATCTTTGCCAACTGCTACTCCATAAGAGGACTAATATCTAGAAATTATAAATAACTTAAAAAACTGAACATTAAAAAATAACTTTGATGGTTAATCTAGATTGTGAACTTAAGAGGACTTAGAGACAAGTAGAATTGGGAGACTTAGGGGTATGTTGATGAGATGATTGGCATGTGGAACAGCTGACTGAGGGGAAAGTCCCGCCCTAAATGTGGACAACACTGTCCAATAAGCTGAGATCGTGGATGGAATAATGAGCAGAAAAAGGAGGAAGCTGCTTGAAGGAAAGCTTTATCCTTCCTGAGTAAGTGCTTCTTTTTCTGTTGCTCTCACCTAAGGATATAGACTTCACCTTTATTCTTCCAAGGTGGACTCTCCCCAGTGATTCTCCAGGGAGTTCCCAGTCTTTTTATCTTGGTCTGAGGCTGCATCTTTGTTCCTTCATGTTAGGAGGCTATGGGTTCTTAGACTGGGCAGCTGTTGGTTCCCCCAACTCTCCAGTGTGCAGCTTCTCAGTATGTAAGCCAATTTTAAAAATTCTCTTTCATAATTTACATATCCTGTGGGTTCTGTTCCTTTAGAGAACCTTACAAAATCAACAAATAGGCAAATAAGTTGAACGAACACTTCTCAAGAGAGGAAGTACAAATTATCAACAATTATATGAAAGAAAAATTTATATCATTTAATCTTTCGGTTTAGTCATTAAGAAAATGCAAATAAAAACTACATTGGGATTTTATCTCATTCCAGTTAGAATGACACTCATCAAGAATATAAATAACAAATATGTACTGATGGAAAAAAGAATTCATACATTTTTGATGGGAATATAAATTAGTACATTCACTATGGATATCAGTATGGAGGGTCCTCAAAAAGTAAAAATAGATCTGCCATGTGATCTAGCTGGACCAATACTTGTCATTTATCCAAAAGAATTAAAGTCATCATACTTTAGAAATACATACATGCCCATGTTTATTGCAGTACATTTCACAATTACCAAGTCATGGAAATAGTCTAGGTATCTGTCCATTGAAAGACTTCAGGAGAATATTATATGTTTTCTCTTATATGTGGGAGCTAGAAGGAAACAAAACAAAACAAAACAAAACAAAACATGGGACTCCATGAAATTAGAAGGTAAATCAGTAGGGTAGAGGAAGGGTAGAGGAAGTGTATCGGGGGAGGGAGGTAAAGGTGGGAAAAGTATTGACGAGTAAAATTAATCAAATTATGCTTTAGGTATGCACAATATGCCAAAATGAAACACACCATTTTGTATAATTAATATGCACCCATAAAAATAAATATACCATAAAAAATTTGTAAGGAAAAAATTATTTTTGTTCTCATAACAACATCCTCTAAATAGCAATTTTATTATTGACTCCATTAATACATTTCATGAAAAGCACAATTGCATTTTAAATAATTTGTAAAATAAAGTACTATTAGTATATATGTACACTTTACTTATCTAGGAGCCAGTCATCCGTAAGATATCAGAATATGTCCAATTTGAAAAAAAATAGTTTCTAAAACCAGAGCCTCACATATGGAAATATTTCTAGACAAATAGGCAAATAGTTTAGGAAAGCACCCTCGTATTGAGCAACATCCCCAGGCCCCTCCAAAACAGTTTGCTATTGATGGCTTTAATTCTTAAACTTTAATGTACATTATATATGTATAAAAACATCAGGCCTCTAGTACCATACATAAAGCCTTCTTGTTACCAAGAATATAACCTGAAGATATTTAATAGTAGTGAATGACAAAATAATAATTTTTTTTTTAAATATGGAACCCTTCACGAATTTGTGTGTCATTCTTGTGCAGGGGCCATGCTAATCTTCTCTGTATCATTCTAATTTTTAGTATATGTGCTATCAAAGTGAGCACACAAAAGAATAAAGAATTTAAATGTAGTGTATATATAAAAGCTTACCTAATTAAATTAGATAATCAGATTTATCATTAATCTCAGATTGACTTGTTCTTATAGGAGTCTCACTTGGTTCAAAGGTTTATTAAACTTCAAATCCAAAATAAAAGGTTTTAGAATAATGATAAAAGCAAAAATAAATGTGAAATAGGGATAAAACTGCTTTTTAAGCTGTACAGTTCTCGTTTAACTCAGAATACTTGTTCCCTTCAGCTATCTTATAAATGTGTGACTAGACAGAACATCAGACCATATAAATCTATCATGCCCCATGCTTTAACAATTGTTGCTTGACTTTTCCATGTGCATTTATTCATCCAATAATTTCCATATCACCATAACTGTGGTGTCTTTTTTGGAACAATAAGAAGTAATTTTAGCATTGTTAGTAGAACTTAACACCAAATAGACCTTTTTAAAAGCACATGCATAATTTCCCTTTGCATAATTATAATAATCTTCCTTAAAATGGTGCATTTTGATATACTTTCATAATATTTCCCTACATATTTTCTTGAGTATTTTTTATGATAGAGAGACACTAAATATACTCTCATCATCCATAAGATAAAAATGATTTTCAAGAGGTAGAATTACATAAATCTCTGACCTATAAATATGTCTTTGGAATAATTTTTTCCTAGTTCTTGAGGCAAATTAAATTTAAAATGATAATAGCTTATACAATTTATGGTTTTCCCTCTTGTATAATTAACTAGGTAAAAACTCAGGGAATACAGCCATTCACAACACTGGTAGAGTATTAAAACAAGATAGATGCATTAAATCCAAGTCTGTACGTTTGTGATAACAGTGCTTCATTGGTTTAACTAGAATAAGAAATATCCCTCTGGTCTCTTATTTACTCTCCTATGAATCAGAGTCCAAGATCCTATTGTTTATTTATACATATTATCAGAAGCAAAAAATGAAGTCTTGTAAAAAAATGACATTTATGCCAAGCATTATAGCACTGATCAAGAGAAGAAAGAAAAAGGAGACTGAATAAGAACAAAAAAATATGTCTGTGTATATGAAAATACATACACACGGATGGGTGCACACATATACATACATGTTCATTCTAAAAATTAATATTATAAAGATAGATAATGCAACAGAAAAATCTACAAAAACTTGGACATTTCCAATATCCAATAATTTAGAAAAATATTGTCTGAAAATCAGAAAAATAAACTGAAGCTGTCAATAAGACAAAAGGATTACTGAATGTTTTTATAGTACACCACTGTATTTGCATTTTTGTTAACTTTGCAATTGAGCTATTTTACTAATCTATAAGTTTAGAAGTTAACTTGTCAATTTTCAACTGGAAAAAGTGCAATTTTTTCCCCTCAAGAGAAAAGATAATTCGAAAAATATTTATTATTTTGTTAAACACAAACCAGTTTTATACTGACCTAGTATTCATATCCCAATATGCATTTATGTAATTGCCTGTAAATATCTAGCTCCTTAAATGCATTTTGTAGTGGTTATAACATCTTACCTGTTTTCTCTTTAATAAATTATTTAAATATAACTTTTAATACTCGTTCATTTTGTGTTTGATATTTTGGAGACCCCATTGAGTACATGGGCAGTATCTGATGGTGTCCAGTGATTTACATCATAGACTGCCTAAGTCTGGGCATAACTTTTCTTTCTGGTTTCTAGGGAAAAAAACAAAAGCAGCATAGACTTTTCATCTTACTAAGTCTGCTTTGACTTTACTTTTCCACCCACCCAGATTTTCCATTTTATTTTCTGATGTAGACTCACTCATGTCCAATAAATTGTTTACTGACTTTAGCATGATTCAGAATGGTATTATTAGTATGATAATTTGGAAATTTCTGTCACTTGAATGTTAGAAATCTATATTTTACTAGGTAAGGGATGAGAACAAATGTACTTTAGTCTTTATGTTTACTTATGAAATAAAATCAATTAAGAAAGCATTTATATGCCCAATTAGGGGAATATTTTTGAGATCTAAGTTGGTGAGTTTTTTTGATTGTTTATTTGTTTAGTTTTTCTATCTGACTTAAATCCTAGAACTGAAACTAGGCATTCTATACTCTTGTGTCTTTGTTTGAAACTTAGAAAAAAACCTTTACCTTGGTATAAACTCTTCTACCTATAGAAATTATTTATAAATTATTTTTTATCCCTTAAAAGATTGCTTGTACTAATTTGCAATCCCACCAACAGTGTAGAAGGGTTCCTATTTCCCCACATCCTCACCAGCATTTATTGTTATTTGATTTCTTGATGATTACTATTCTGATTGGGGTTAGATGGAATCTCAGTGTAGTTTTAACTTGGCCTCCCTGATTGCTAGTGATGTTGAACATTTTTTTGTATTTCTTCTTTTGTGAATTTTTATTTAGTTCAATTGTCCATTTCTTGATTGTGTTATTAGGGTTTTTTTTTTTTTTGGTTAAGTCTTTTAAGTACTTTGTATATTCTAGATATTAGTCCTCTACCAGAAGAATAGCTGTCAAAGATCTTCTCACATTCTGTAGGGTCTCTCTTTAGACTCTTGATGGTATCCTTTGATGAACAGAAACTTTTTAGTTGAATGACATCCCATTTATTAATTCTTCTTTTAATTACCTGAACCTCGGCGGTCTTATTGAGGAAGTTTCTAGCTGTGCCAATATTTTGGAATGTTGTACCTATGCCCTCTTCTAGTACTTTCAAAGTCTCTGGTCTAATTTCCAGATTTTTGATCCATCTTCAGTGGACTCTTGTGCAGGGTGAGGGGTAAGGATTTAATTCCATTTTTCTATGAATGAATATCCAGTTTTCCCAACACCATTTGTTGAAAGGCTGTATTTTCTTCAACCTATGTTTTTGGCACCTTTGTAAAAAAAAGTCAATTAGCTACAAGTGCATGGATTTGTTTCTGTATCTTCTATTCTGTTCCACTGGTCTATATATGTCTGTTTTTATGCCAATACCATGCTGTTTTTTTACTATACCTCTGTAGTATAATTTGATGTCAAGAACTGTGATGCCCCCTGCCTAATTCTTATTGCTGAGAATTGCTTTGGAGATCAGTTTTTGATTCCTCAAAAAACTGGGAATGGATCTACCATATGACTTAGCTATACCACTCCTGGGTATCTTTCCAAACGCTGTGAAACCAGAATATAGTAATACATGCATAATAATATTTATAGCAGCATACCTCATAATAGCCAAACTATAAAACCAACCTAGTTGTCCATCAACAGATGAATTGATTGTAAAATTATGGGATATATACAGAATGGGATACTACTCATCAATAAAGAAGGAAAAAAATGTTATTTGCAGGAAAATGGATGGACCCGGAGAACATTATGTTAAGTGAGGTTAGCCAATCACAGAAAGTGAATGGTCGTATGTTTTCTCTAGTATGTGGGAGTAATCAGGATACAAGAGTGGAGTGAGGGAGGTGGTCCAGGGAAGTGTGGGGTGGGGGAAGAGAATTAATGAAGGGATCACTTCCATTGACATTACATGCATGTGTGAAAATACCAATGCCAATCTCAATATTCTGTATGGGGAAGGAGGGGAGTGAGGAGGGAGCCAGGGGAAAGCTCACCAAGTGTTGTGTTCATGTATGTCATTATCACTGTGAACTACATTATGATGTGAGACTATAATGCACCAATCAAAGTATAAGAAAGTAAAATTAAATTTGAAAAAAGATTCCTTGGAAACTTATAGATATAAATCAAAGTTTATATAAAATAAATTTTCCCAAATTAACAGAAAATAAGGAAGTTGAATGTTTAATATTTTCAAATTTGCTAGAAACTATTTCTTAATATATATATATATACTATATATATATATACTATATATATATATATACTATATATATATACTGAAACATATATTTTTAAAAATTCTGAGTTCACATAATTAAAATGGTTAATTTTTTGGTTTATGACATTTAAAAACAGAGGCATATGTCTTTTTCATAATTTATCAATATAAAGTATGATACAAGGTATATTTCATTTTTCAGTAATGTTTAGGATTATTTACTAGTGAATAAACTGGTAATTTCCTTATAAAATTAATAAAAGTTTTATTTCTGCACAATCTTTAAAATAATGAAAAATATAAAATTATGTTCAACCAAATAGAATAATAATTTTATAGATGGTTCTATATAAGAATCATATTTTAGTGTGTTAACACAAAAATAATTTCCAAGTTCATTAGGTTACTTGAAACCTGAGTATATATTAAATTAAAATAATTAATGAATACTCTGGATAATTGCATAGCTAGTAATTCAGGAGACTGAGTCATTGGTAACTAAGCATAATAACCATTATAATATTATATTTGTATATTTTGTGGTGAGTATTGGGGATTGAGGGCATTCTACCTCTGAGCAACACACTTAGCCCTTTTTGTTTTGAGACAGGGTCTTGCTAAGTTGTTGAGGGTGGCCTCAAACCTGAGATCCTCCTGTGTTAGCCTCCAAGTACTGGGATTACAGGCATGCACCACCCCACCAGCTTATATACGTATAATTGTCATATTATGAAATCACTATGACACCAAGTAATAGGGATGGGCTTGTTAGCTTTTGTCATGTAAAAAAATAGCAAGGGGGTGATATAGTTATAGAAAATTGTGTTGTTGTATTCATAAATTTTTCTAGTTTGCTGATATATTTGTATATGATGGATATTTCTC
Source organism: Glis glis (assembly GCA_004027185.1). Lineage (NCBI taxonomy): Eukaryota > Metazoa > Chordata > Mammalia > Rodentia > Gliridae > Glis > Glis glis. The sequence continues at coordinate 22,382 of PVJS01016841.1, forward strand.
AATTATTTACCTCTCTTTATGTATGAAATATAGTTATTACCTTTCTAAAAGTTATAATTAATACATTTGTTGAGTCTATCTAGAAAAAATTACTGAATTAGAAATACCATCATATATGCAAGGTAATAACTGAATTTTGTTTTACAAGAAAAAATGAAAGACATTTTGCCCCAAAGTGTCATTTTGTTCCAGAATATGAAAGCACAATGTAAGACAAAATTTGAGTAAATATAGCAAGTTATAGAATATTAATGGAGTGATTTTTTTTACTTGTTTTATAATACCTGAATCTGTAAAGATGCAATTAATTGCACTAACTTTCTGGCAAAGTTCACTCATATTTTATGAGCTTGCTTATAAAAAATTTAGAAACAAAAAAGGACCACACAAAACTTTCTTGTTATTTAGTTATTAGTTTAAAATAAGAATTTAACTTTCTGTTTTTAAAAAAGATACATTAAATCTTAGTTATCTCTTAATTAGAGGTTACTATAAGGTAATACTTTACCTTCTATTTAATCTGTCTAGATAACAGAGATACCATCTTCCGAGAAAAAAGTAGGTTTTTTTTTTATTTGAGTCGACTATACTATGCTTTCATTATTTATAACAACAAGAACAAGAACAACAACAACAAAAGGTTCTTTCTTGTCAGAGACTAGGTATTCCAGCATTTGTATTATTTTTTCTGTTTATTTAAAATGTCTTATTGGCCCATTAATGCAGTCATATTTTCACATGTACATTTTGATTAGTCAAATAATCAAATCTCCTCTGATAACTTTTCACTTTGTCTTTTCAATATGTGCTCCTACATTTAGACAAAAAGATATTTCACCCAAAATTATCTTTGAAATTCCCAGGAATTGTAGTTTATTTTTTTACAGTTTAAAAGTAAACTAAAAATATTATATATGCATGCAACACATCTTATGTCATCACTGTTGAAAGGGGTGTCTTGGAAGAACTGTGAAATCAGAAGAGATGCTCACCTTTTCTTAGGTTAAGCTTGCACAAATGATATGTTATTTATATGAATACTTCAAAACTGTGTGCTTTATGGGAGAGCACTACATATTTTCTGGTTTTTCACTATACATGCAAAGTTCTTACCTATGGGGAAACATGGACCACATCCTTATCCCCTATGAAATAATTATCTATTATATCTAAATAAAAGTTAACACTTGACCATTTCTATATAACTTTACTGACATAAATTACCAAAGCTATTTAGTCATTTTTAACATATTTCTGCTTTCCAAATATTACCTATGTGTTTCCCACTATAGTTTAGAATCTGAGTTAACAAAGAAAGATATTCTACAAGTACTGTGGAAAGAATTGTATCCAGTTTGTAGAAATACTCATGCTTCAAAAAATTGACACTTTGGTATAAGCCACTGCACCATTGTTAACACAATTTTTAACCATACCAGTGTTCCCTGTTAGGATTTTAAGATTTTTAGTTGATAAGCAGAGACTACTGACCCTAGGTGAGAAGAAGTAAAAATTAATTATACAATTTTATAAACTAATAAGAGAAATATAATCTTTGCTATTTCTTTGGAATGTTGTTGGAAAAGTATTTTGTTGTTCTATTGGTAAATGACATTGAATACTTCATTTTTACAAGTAGTAAAGTTAGTTCATAAACCTTAGCAAATTTGAGAATCTTAAAAAGACTGGAATTCATCCCAAAATAGGTGTCTTGTGGATAAAAATAAATAAGGTGTTTTGTGCTGAGTAGACAAGAGTAAATAATACATCGTATGTGCATGTATGTCACTATCACTATAAACTGCATTATGATTGAGACTATAACACTATAACACACCAATAAAAGTATAAAATAAATAAATAAATTACAAAAAATGATATACAATCCAGAATTTTTCCTATGAAACTTTTCAGATTAAAGTTAGGTCCCTGGCATTGGTTTGATCAACACAGCATGCTCAAAGAAGCCTATGAAATTAATTAACACTTTTGTTGGACCCACATGTGTAATAATATAACTAACTGTAATGAAACTAGACTTATTATAATAGGAATCATCATAAAATTTTCATCAAGAGAGTAGTGGGAGACTGTCAGAAAGTTACCTGAAGCTTGGAAGTAAAAGATGATTTATTATTCCTTTAAGACACTATTAGTCTTACCTTTGATTGGTTTTCTATTGACTGGGATATGTTACTTGTTTACATCTGCCTTCTTTCAACATTATGTTGGTGAAATTCATCCATATTGAATAGTATTCTATTTTGCAAATGCACACATAATTTACCCATTGTGCTCTTGACAGTAGAGTGAAAACCAGCTCAAGTTTCCTTTGAACTGCTAGATAATTTTGTCAATCTGATAAAAAAAATGTTAGGGTCAAATTTTTTTAGGAACAAAGCTAGTTGGTGTCTTTAGAGGGCAATATATCATAATCTTTAGAGTTACCTTTCCATGAAACAGAAATTATTCCTATTTTACTTGAAAGTTAAGCACAAAATAAAGTCTGCCCTTGCAGAATTGTACTCACTCCCTATTTTTGTATGTAGTGCAAAAATAGTCAAATTTATTCTATTCTGTTAGAAGCCAGGAGGATGGGATGGAAGTCCTGAGAAGGAGCACTAAAAGTACATCTGGATTACTATCCATTTTTTTGGTGCATTCAGTTTTGTGAAAACTTACTGGGCTATATACCCAAGATATGCACTTTTTTTGGGTAGATATTATACTTTGGTAAAAAAATGTTTAAATAGTAGTGATACATATATAGATAGATGGATAGTATATACTACTATACTAAAGGACTAACTAGTAGTATATAGTATATACTATATATTAAATATATAGTATATGTACATATACTATATTTAGTATACATATGTATACTACTATATACTATATACATACATATAAATACTATACATATATACATACGTACACACATATATGGAGATATCTATATTATATCTATATTTTTATAGATCTATTCATATATATATCTATTCATCAATCAGGTTTTAAGGTCATCATGCTGGGTAACTCACTTATGTCAGTGATCCAGGAGAATTTTAAACTGTGGCACTTAAAGACAAAGAACAACTGATGTTGATATGGTTAGCCAAAAAGTGTTCTCAAACTCAGTAAAAGTTGCCAAAATGGCCACATTTACTCTTATTTTTTGAGAAATCATATTTCTGAGTTCATCCTATAGATGAAAGTATATACATGAAAAAAGGAATGTGTAAAGAATTTCAGGAATGTTTGTTAGAGTGAAAATTTAGAAACTCTTTATTGATATGGAAAGGACTTTAATAAAGCAAACTCCAAAACATACTATAATATGGATTACCTTTTGTATTAAAATAGGGTGAGTAACATATGACTATGTATTCACATTTGCAAAACAATCCCTTGAAGAAAATGGAAGAAATTCATACAATGGAATATTTATTAGGGATTTGGGGAAACAATGATTAGACACAATTGGAAATGGAACTTCTCAAGCTTCATCTTTAATATTTACAGTTGAAATTTAAATTATGTAAACATATTACCTTTGCAAAGAAATAAAATTTAAAAATAAAGCAAATATGACATCTACGGCCCACTCTGTGGCAAATCAGCAAGTGGGTTGTAAAGAGAGATTTCATCCTGTTGTCTAGGAGAGCAGAATGTCTTGGTTTTCTTTGAAAAGGCTTCACACACAATATGAAGTTCAAAGATCTATATACCAGCAGGTAACACCAAAGATTTCTTTTGGTGGCCTCAAACTGCAGCAGTTTTAACATTTCAATCTATACCCATTACCTTGTGAGTTTCTTAAGGGCAAGTATTGCATTTTTATGTAATTTATTTTATTTCTGATGTTTCTATGTCATGTTAACCTTTTAAGCTATTTATTCTGTTTATGATAACTCATAGGCTAGAATAACAATAATAAAATGGCCAACACATACTGGTTATGGAACATGTGTCAAATACTATGAAAATCAATTTAAATAGATTAGCTCATTTTAAAATGTCAATAACTATTTGTGAAGGGTTTTAGAGGAGTCGTGTCATATAAAAACAAGTTGAGAGCTATCATGGGTGGCTATGAAAGTTTAATGAAATCACAGGGGTCTCGAGCTCTTTCTGTTTTTCTGCTCCAATATTCTATTGGCTTTCTTGTCCAAGTTTTCCAGATGTCTTTTACACCTCTGCTCATCATATCAACATTCCAGATGGAAGGAAATACAAGAAAGAAAGGGAAGTATACACCGAACCTCAATATGATGCATGATTACAATAAACCAATGAAAGTATATTTAAAAATATACCAATGAAGCATATTAGAGAAGCAAAGAGGGATATTTGCTTCACAGATTACTCCCTGTGCCAGACATGAATTAGATAGCTCAAGGAAAACTTTCATAGTATAATTTTGGAATTTGAACTATGTGAATATATTATCCAAGTAGTTACAAAAATTAATAGCACCCATATGGGAGAAAACCAAATTCAAAATTCCATGACAACTGAAAGAATGCAGTGAGAGGAATTCAAAATCATTTTATGGTATTTTTATTTATTTATTTATTTATTTATTTTTGCGGTACCGGGGATTGAACGCAGGGGCGTTCTACCTCCGTGCTACGCCCCTGGCCCTATTTTTTATACTTTTTATTTTTGAAACCGGGTCTCACGAAGTTGCGGAGGGCCTCACTAAGGAGAGAGAGAGCGAGAGAGAGAGAGAGCTGAGGCTGGCCTCAAACCCGGATCCTCCAGTCTCCGCCTCCCAAAGTATTGGGATTACAAGCGTGCGCCACCACGCCCGGCCTCATTTTATGGTATTTTTGCCAAAGATGTGTAACTTAAATTTGATCATGTGGATATATCTGATCGATTCAACCTTTGGGACATTCTACAAAATGGCCTTTAGTCTTTAAAATGGTTAATATTATGAATGACAACAAAACATTTAAAACTATTTCATATTGAAGGACAATAAAAGACATAAAAAAATACAAAAAGTAATTCTGTATCCTTGTGTTTTAAGGACATTATTGGGAAGAGTGATGTGGCTTAACTTGTCAGTTTTGACTGTATTATGTCAATATTTGTTTCTTAGCATTTTTTATTATATTGTGATTAGGTACTAAAATGTCCTTGTATGCAAGAAATGCACATTAACAAGTTGAGAATTATGTAGCATCAACTGATAACTTTCTCTGAAACATTTGAGGCAAAATGTATTCTTTATGTTCTTACAACATTTCTGTAAGTTCAACATTGTATCAAGGAAAAGAGTTGAAGAAAGAAAAATAAATAGAACTCTAAACCTGCTAACCTGCTCCTTGAATAGGTTTTCAACTTTGCTTACTACTTATAGCTGAAAAATTCTGAGTCAAAACAGAGATAGAACTATTACTCATAAAATTCAGAATCTAGCAAAATCATTGTAAAACACAACTTCTGCATATTAAAACTTATAAATCTTAAGACATGTCATAAACTTGAATAAAATGTTATAGTAAATAAAACCACAGGCTCCAAGTTAATGTGTATTTTACTATTCACTAAAATAGTAATGAGGAAAGGATAACATACTTACTATCCAGTAACTGGGAAGACCATCCCTGCCCATTTTTTACCTTATTACATTTACAATTTTTTCCTTACATATAGATACAACTAAAATGCCATTCTAAAATTACCATGGGGTCAACAACAGTAAAATAGATGAATGTCACAGAAATTTGGAAAGGTGATGAAGATTTATGAATAGTCAAGTGAAGGGAGGGTGGGCTTTGTTGCCTAATTCAGCAAAATTATCAAACAATTAAAAGTTATTTTAAAAATTGGATAGCATAATGTAAAACAACTTCAATTTTTGTCCAGTAAACATTAATACCCTCTCATTTATCTTTTTAAATTGCTGATGTTCAGCAGTGACTATTGGAGGGACAGATTTTTTTCATCAGTGAGAAACTTCCCTTAAAACTGATCATGCAGATAAAGTACAAAACACCCCAGGAAATCCACAGAAATGAATATGATTCAAAAATTGAAAAAAAGGAAAATAAAAAGGAGAGAAAACAGAGATAAGAAAAGCATGTGAAAGGATTTTTAAACAGGTTGTGAGTAAAGTATCCAAAGAGTAAAAGAAAGTAATAGAGTAAGATTAAGGGACATGAGTAACTCGATCAAGGTTACATAATTTGGAAGAGATAAATCTAAATCCAAGTTCACATAATCACAACACTGCAGCCTACTCTTTTTGTTTGTTGTTTTAATCTTTGATGCCTTTGCTTCTCATATTCTAGTACTATTTGGCTAAAGCATGAGGGTCTGCAAAAGGAACTTACTTACTTCTATGGCTCTACTCAGGCTAACTCTCCTATGTTGTGACCAAAAGGCTGTGGGGAGGTGATAGTATTTCTGGGACTCAGACTCATAAACCTACCACACAGGTCAAAGATAAAGATGAAAAAGACATTAAATATGAAAATAATCTGCACAATAAAAATGACATAAACCTCAATTATTTTATGATAGTTGCATGCACTAAAAAAATCTGGATGAAATGTATATCCAAGAGCAATTCTTGGAAAGCAAAGTAGTTGTTTTTTGTTTGTTTGTTTTTGATAGTTGGTTTGCATTTTTCTTTCATTGCAAAGAAACTGCACACTAGAATTATTTGCACAGGAGGGGGCAGGATGTTGATTACTACTATGCTTGTTGGGTTGCTGTTATTTTTCATTTAAAAGTAAATTTTATACCTTATTGCCAGTTACAAAATATTAATACATATTATAAAGTTCCATATCTTCAATATAAAATTCTAAAGTTTTCCTTTTAAAAGTAGAAATGTTTTTAAAATACCCATCTATTGCAAAATCAAACTTTCCTGTATTCATTTGGAAAACTTAATCTAAAATGAGATAAAACTAGTTGTATTCTACATTTGTGACACTTAAGCAATCTTTTTATTGAAAAATAATATGCTCAATTAGGAATTACTATCCAAGCCTATCAGAAATAGCATAATTCATCACGTAAAGTATATCATATACTCAATGTCTGAAAACATCTCAAATGAGAATATATCTGACCTCAAACATTTCCAATGGGGGAATAAAATAAAAATAAGTCAATAATGAGCTCTTGAGGAACCAAGATGGCAGGATCATGAGAGGCAGCCTGTCACCAGTGCTCTGAGATTCGGAGCTCGGCAGGTGGGAAGACTGCATCTTGAAAAGAAAAGTAGGGCAGCCAAAACTCAAAAAACAATGAGAACCAAAGTGCAGTGGAATGTGTCAGTGGAAAGAGCGGAGGATGGTGGGGAGCTTAAAGCATTTCACCTGGTAAGCGGAGAGGGGAGACAAAGGCGCCATCTTGGCTGAGCCACACCAGCACCATGGTCCCCAGAATCCTCCAGCAAAGAAACAGCTGATTCTTGTGAATCCAGCGATTGTAGTCCACCATCAAAAGCAGTCGACATCGGATCATGATGAAGCCTAAGTTGAACCAGATCCACACCTACAATGGTGATGACTGCAAAGGGTGGAACGCGATCCTCAGCCCCCACAAAGAAAGCGACACAGAGAGACATAGATGAGGGGGCCAGGCACAGGAGCACCCCAACACCGAGAAAACGAGCGGGTGAAACACGGCCCCCCTGGAGTAGACTAGCACCAGCACAGAATACCACAGCACCGAGGACATGGACAGACATGGCATGGCCCCCCAGAGCCGCCCAATGAGAACACGGGTGAGTGAGATAAAGGGAGGCAGCGTGTCGCCGGCACTCCGAAACTCAGAACTCGGCCGGCGGGAAGACTGCTTCTTAACAAGAAAAGTAGGGCGGCCGAAACTCAACAAAACAAAGAGAACTGAAGAGCAGCGTAGTGTGAGGCAGTGGACAGAGTGGGGGGCTAAACAGAACTCCACGCATTTCACCTGGTAAGTGGAGAGCAGAGGCGAAGGCACCATCTATGCGGGGCCACACCTACACCATGGCTCCCGGAGACCAACAGCAAAGAGACAGCAGATCCTTGTGAAACCAGCAACTATAGACCACCATTGAAACCGACCAACTCAGGAACATGATGAAGCCCAAGTCAATCCAGACCCACACCTACAATGACGATGGTTTCAAGGGGTGGGCCGTGAGCCTCTGCTCCCGCAACGAGTGCGATGAGGAGGGACAAAGATGAGGCGGCCATACACAGGGGCAGCCCAACTCTGAGAACACAAGCCAGTGAGCCATGGCCCCCATGAGCAGCCCAACACCATCCTGGAATACCCCAGAACTGAGGATATAGGTAGATGAGACATGGCCCCCACCCCAGTGGCACAGCACTGAGAACATGGGTGGGTCAGCCCCTGGCCCCACCCACAGAGACCCCCACATTGGGGATGCAAGGCTGGTGAACACTTGGCCCCGCCCCCAGAGAACCCCTTCCCCCGGAGCTGGCGATGCGGATTGGGCGAGTCCCCAGCTCCGCCCTGGAGTACCCCAATGCTGAGGTCAAGGGAGGATGAGCCACAACCCCACACAGAAGGGACTCCAGACAAAGAGAAAACCTCAGATGAGCGAAGAAGGCGAACTAACAGGGAGACTGGAAGGAAGGAGAGGGAAACAAACTGGTACGCAGGACATACACAAAGATATCAAAGTCAACTACTATTAAGGGAAGGAGGGGGAGAGGCAGGGGGTGGAAATTGGGGAGGGCTAATTGACCCATGAGTGCATGTATATGTCAACAACCCTGAAATCCTTCAAGATGTATGATTGCAATGCACTAATAAAATAAAAAAAATACATGAGCTCTTTAGGGGACAGTCTGTATCTAACCATAACACAGTTATTGGTATCTGTCACTGAGACTCCTTCCATAAAAAAGAAAAGTCAATAACTTTAAAAGCTTATTTAAAAATCTACTATAATTTTCTAATAGTTACATCACTATTTCAAAATAAGAACCTGAGAAGGAAATAATCTAATTCCCTATTATGTTAAATGAAGCAAAATATATCCTGCAGATAAAAAGACTAAAAAACTAAAAGACTAAAAAACTGCTAGTAATTATCAAAGAAATATAAACTTTGCATGAAGATTTACAGGAAATTCTCTAACCTTCAGGAACAAGGGGTCATCATACATTTAAGTAACAGAAAGGAAGAGAAGAGATGAACTACATATGTTCCGTCTACTAGCATTAACTCCATCTTACAAGACATGCCAATTTGCCTTCTATATAAAATGTTAAATCAACTAGTTTATGTTTTGTTGGCAGTATAGATAAAATAGAATGTCTGAAAGGGAAATCATTATTATAAGTCACAAAGGCCTTTGAATTGGTACTTAACCATGATACATAATGAGGGTAGTTCATAAAGTTTTAAATATTTGAAATTCTGAATATTTGACATTTTATTCTGACTTTAATCAGTGTTTTCAGGAAAATTTCTGATGACTACTTAAATAATAAAAATATTCTGATCTTATTTAGAATATGACATAACTATAAATAAAGCAATGAAAAGCTATACTATTCTAAACAAAATACTAGTCTGAAAAAATAGATAAAAAATTTTAAAGTGCAATTGAAATTATAGAATCATTTCACCCAGAAGAAAAAATGATGGAAGGACTGAACATATTTAAAAGTTATCTGAGCCAGGTATGGTATAATCCCAGGACATGGGAGGCTGAGACAGGAGGATCGTAGGTTTGTAGCCAGCCTCAGCAACTTAGTGAGGCTCTGTTTCAAAATAAAATAATAAAATAGGGCTGGGGGTGTAGCTCATAGGTAGAATGACCCTGGCTTCCATCCCCTATACCACAAAAAATAAACAAACAAACAAAAATACTTATCTGTATATCTGCATTAATTCTATCCCTCTTGTGAAAATAATTATTTTGACATTAATAATATTGAGCAGAGGCCAGTCATGGTGGCACATGCTTGTAATCCCAGTACTTGAGGGGCGGAGCCCGGAGGATTGCGGGTTCGCGGCCAGCCTCAAATACTTAGTGAGGCCCTCTGCAACTTAGTGAGATTTGTTTCAAAATAAAGAATAAAAAATAGGGCTTGGGGTTTAGTTCGGAGGTAGAATGCCACTGAGTACCATCCCCAGTACCACAAAAAAAAAAAAAAGAAAAAAATACTGAGCAGGGAATAATACATTATTAATACTAGGTTACTTCAGCATTGATCTCTGCAACCTTAAATATCACTTATCTTGTTTTCAAATGAATATTAATTACATTCTAGCTCTTTCAATATCAGAGACCAATCAAGGATGACTGTTCTGGACCGTATTGATTCTTCTCTACTAAGAACAACTATGACATTTCATCCAAAGTGACTCTTAGTGAATTTATTCGACTAGTTTATGACCACTTTGGTGTATTCTTATTTTGTGTGTACATTTTTCCTGAAACTTCTCACACAGTGATGTTAAAAAAACACTAAATTTTTAAGAACAAAACCACCATACTTTGAGCAAAAGTTTTATTTTTTTCTCTGCCTACTAACCTTAATTAGAAACAAAAAAAATATTTTGGACTTTGTGTTCAGTAGTACTCCAAAGCATGTTTTTTACTAAGGAAATAATAATTTACTGTCAATTCTAAATTCTGATCTTTCAGCTCATTATTATATATAAACTGCATGTTTTTTCAAAGTTATAATTGAAGTTGATACACATTTACAGACATTTTCCTATCTAGTTTTATTCATTCAAACACTTGGGTGCTTTCTTCAGGGCATTTAGGTAGGGCTTGTGTGGGATTCAAATATGAATAAAGCACAGCCTTCTATTTCAAAGGATATTGTCTGCCTAATTTTCTGAACTTTTCTGTTTCTCAGTGCCATTTTTACATGTTTTTGTCTGAAGAAAAGCTCAGTGCAATATGATAACATGGATTCCAGAGAATTTACTATCTCACATATGTTAATTATATGCACATATCAAGTAAAACTAATCCAAACATTTTCTGAAGTAATCATGTTTTAAATTTCATGGGGGTTTTCTTTCTTTGCAGTTTTATTCAGAGAATTGCCTTTGTCCCTGTCTTAGTCCATTTGATCTTGCTCTATCTGAATACCATAGACTGACTAATTTATGAAGAATAGAGGTTTATTTGGTTCACAATTCTGGAAGTTGGGAAATGTAAGAGCCTGGCATGCGTGTCTTCTTGGCATCTGGTGAGGGCATTCTTGCTATATTGTAATGTAGAAGACAAGCAAGCATGTCAGCTTGCACATCTCTTCCTCTTTTTATAAAGACACTAATACCACCATGGTGGCCCCACCTTTAATTTTAATTACCTCCCAAAGGACTCACCCCCAAATACCATTAACATATTACTTTGAGGATTAAGTTTCTAACACATGAAATATAGGGACCCATTCAAACCATAGCAAGCCCATCCTTTATTTCCTAACTTATTAAGCTAGGAAAAAGTTTTGAAGATATTCACAGTTTAATTATTAATCTCAGCCTAACTAATCAATGGTATTAATTCCAAGTGTTCATATTGATGATAGCCCCCTTTACTAAAATTGTTTCTGAGTGTATGTGTGTATGTGTATGTTTGTGGGAGGAGAGATCCACGGTTCAGAAATTGCCAGGATACTGTCATGAAGTTCCTTCCCTATGTTCCAAATGACTGCTTGATTTGAAAGACACATAAAAGATAACTGATGAAAGAAACAGTTCGAATAATGCTATCCATGTATGAAGGTGTCACTGCCAATCTCACCAGCATGTATGGGAGGGGGTCGCAGTGTGGGATCTGGAAAGGAACACACCGAGCGCTGTGTGTATGTATGCTGGTATCACATTGCACTTCACTGTGATGTATAATTGCAATACACCAATGAAAGTATTTTAAAAAGCCACGTTGCAATATGGTTGTCACTCAATACCATGCTTTTCAAATGTATTAGTTAAAGTATATTATGTGCCGGGCGTGGTGGCGCACGCTTGTAATCCCAGTACTTTGGGAGGCAGAGACTGGAGGATCCGGGTTCGCGGCCAGCCTCAGCTCTCTCTCTCTCTCTCTCTCTCTCTACTTAGTGAGGCTCTCCGCAACTTCATGAGACCCAGTTTCAAAATAAAGTATAAAAAATAGGGCCGGGGGTGTAGCGTGGAGGTAGAACGCCCCTGTGTTCAATCCCCGGTACCGCAAAAAAAAAAAAAAAGTATATTATGTTTCAGAATCTGTAACCAATTAAATGGAAACTAATAAGTTTTATTCTTGTAAGATTTTAAAATTGTGACTTTTAACCAACATAACATATATGGCATTTCATAAACTGAAAAGTGTTGTTTATATTTCCAATAGAGAGAAAATTCAACATTTAATTATAGATGTGATTTTAAAAATTCACCTTTGTTTATAGTTAACTCCAATTAGGAAATAATCCAAGAATTGTGAAAGATGTATAGCATTTGACAGTCCACATTTTGGAAGAAATAATTAAGAAACAGATGTCTTTAATAGATTTGAGAAGTTTTAATTAATTTGATAAAAAGTCACTACATATAAAAATCTAAACATTTTTACATATAAAAGAAGCTGTATGTAGCATCTCCCCTTCTCCAGGTGTCCAAAAGTATTGCTTTAGAGACCCGAGTGAAGGTTCTTTCATTTCTAAATTTATCTTAACAGGTTTTCCCTTCCTGCTATTTCTTTTGATATAAAAGTCATAGCTTCAGGCCACTAACTCAGCCTTTCCAAACATCATGTACTAAATATTAAAAACACTTTCTTTCAGATGCTTAATTAGAGCAGGGACTCAGTATGTTGGAGTTTTTGTTTTGTTTTTAAAGAAATCAAATTGACAAGACTTATTTGATATTCTTTTTTAGAGTTCCTCCACTTATTTTTCTTCTCTACCATTTTTGATTACATTACTTCCCTAAATGTAGCATCATTATTTTTCACAGTGTGTTTATGTTAGTACTCATTTGCCTGCTATATTTTTTCCTTTGGAATTCACAATGCTTATAAAATTTAATAATACTAATTTTTGTAAAACTATTACTAAAGCATTTGTTCTAAAATTGTAATAAAATGATGCTAGATGTGTTGATCATACACAAAAAATTTATACACTTAAGCTCTTTATAAAAATTCATTTTTGCATATAAAAACAAGATTTAGTAAATTATTTGAATTTTCTATGTATAAATGTATATATAAACAAAGTTCAATCACCCGTAAAGGCATTCTTGGTATGTATTGGTCAGGGTTCACTAGACTAACAGAATTCACAGAATGAATATATGGAAAAAGGGATTTATCAGATCAGCTTAAAATGTAGTCCCGAGTTCCGACTGTACGTGGAGAGTCAAAGGAACCAGTAACTGGTCTAGCGGTATAAGAGCACTTCGGAGAAACGATGGTGAAGTTTCAGTTTGAAGGGCTGGAGGCCGATGATCTCAGATGAAAGCAGATCAAGAAGCTCTTCAGAGAAATGGCAAAGTTGGAGGCCGACAATCTCAGACAAGAGCAGATGCGTTGTCTTCGGAAAGAGTCGCGCATCCCTCTACGTGGCTTTCTCCTTCTTTTATCTAAGTCCTTCACCTATCTGAACCCTGCTGTCTACATTTAGGGAAGGACTTTCTGTTTAATCTGCTGTTACAAACCCAAAGTCACATGATCTTGGGTGTCATGATCCGGTCAAATTGACAAATTAGATTAACTATCACAAGTCCACCCCTTGTCAACTTGACTCCTAACCCTGTCTTTTTAAATCATATTAATCTTCAAATAAATACAATAACAATATCAAAATCTTGCCTAACATGATAAAGCTATCCCACATACAACCGGAAATGCACCAGTCACTTCCCCTGAATAGGAGGCAGGGCTTTCTGAGTGATACTTATTCCTAATACTTAAGTATTGATATAAAGTCCATCAATGTTATATTACATGATAGGGAAATAAGGGAGGAGATAAGATAGAGATATCTGTTTAACACATATAAATATATATGTACAAACATATTCTTACTGGAATAATAATATTTATAGCAATTAAAATCCTCGTTTCTGTAACTGGTCTCGTGGCCGTAGTTGGTACTTATAACTACCTTCTTCTACTACCCATTCTGTATTTCCTCTACCTTCAGCCAGCACTTTGGCAGGTCTTGGTTCTTTACCCAGAGGGGTGACCCACACCTTCATTCCTGGAGACATTTGCCATCCTGCCCAGATTAGGTTGTTGCAGTTTTCCATTGATTTTAATAACAGGACATGGCAATACTAGGAGACGTCCTAAGGGATCTCCTGCTTTCCAGGTATACTTTTCCTTACTCCCATTGTGGAGTAATAGTCCAATTTCCCCTTGATGATCTGGATCAATAACCTCAGCCAACACCATAACTCCATTCTTAGCCTGTTGACTCAAAGGCATGAGGAGCCCAAAGTGGCCAGGGGGAAGTCTTAACTTCCAGTTTAATGGAATCATTGTTGTGCCTCCTGGTGGAAGCATTCCTGCTTCTGGAACTAAGATCTGGAGGCCAGCAGAACATAAGGTTGCGGGGACAGGAAGCAAAAATTTTCCTAGTGGGTCA
>PVJS01016842.1:0-36955 GCA_004027185.1 Glis glis
TTGCATGCGTATGTGAAAATGTCTGTATATGTAACGAACAGTGCTAATATCTCTCAGGCCAACCAAAGAAATGGTATCAGGGGAGAATTAACTGAGGAGAATTAAAAGTCTCTCAAAGACATTTTTATCTCAGAGAAAGTGGGGCACCACCCATGGTTGCCTCTACCCAGGAGGGAACTTGCTTAGCAAATGCTGATATACCATGAACCTTAAAAGGTAGGTTCACAGAGACATTTTCTTTTAACTTCAGTGAGAGAAGCACAGCACTAAATATTCCAAACTGCTGCTCTGAATTTGTCAAAGAGACAAAAGAAACAGCAGGCGCGTTAGAAGCACGGTCATCTAAACACAGCCGACCGTAAGAAGCCTGTCTCCTGGGGGAAAATCTTGAAAAATAATCAGTGCACAGCAAATATTATTAAGTGGCAAAAGCAAACACAGTAAAATGCAGGTGGAAAATGTATTTTAGGCTATAACCAGGCTAGAGAAACAAGACAAATAAGGAACCTCAAACGACTTCAGACTATAATTAGAATGGCAATAAGAAGTAACTGCCAACTAACAGAGAAGGTATTTAGACTGAGAAATGCATCCAGGGTGTGAAATGAATGACGTGCAAGGAGAGGGAGAAAATATTTCAGATTTTGACCCTTATTCTGTCATTCCTATCAAATTCCAATAAAAGTTGAAATTATGTATGTAGAAGAGTATCAGACTTCAGAAGTTTCAACAATGAGTAGACATATAAAATGTCTTCTCTACCTAAGAAATTAAATTGGGTCAAGCTTCTCTCTGGTCTTTAACCCCCCAGGTTCTATCCAATGCTGTGTTTGATCATGTCCTGTCCTTGGAGAAGCACGGGTGCAAGGAAGCACATGAAGCACGATAATTGCTCAAGGCACCACCTACGAGGCTCAAGGATGGTGGAACTTAAAGACACAGGGCCCAGGTGGTGAAAACTTCCCACGGATTCCCTGGTTACCAAGGGCGACAGGTGACCCCATGGTTGGAGCCTTGAAGTTTTTCCTGACTCAGGTAAGGGGAGTTTGCGGCGACCTGGTGTGACCAGTAGGAGGGATGCAGAGGCTGATCAGAGGTACAGCTCTGCAAAGCAGTAAGTTGGCAATATCCTGAGAGTTCTGGAAGGTGCCTGCAGACCAGTAGTTCAACAGAAGCTGTGATTCTTTTTTTTTTTTTCCTATAGGGGACATTTATCAGTGTCCGAAGACACTTTTTTTTAAATGGTACTGGGGATTGAGCCCAGGGGAATTTCACCTCCAAGCTACACCCTCAACACTTTTTATTTTGAAACAGGGTCTCACTAAGTTACTTAGAGTCTCACTAAGTTGCTAAGGCTGGCTGTGAACCTACGATCCTCCGGTCACAGCCTCCCAGGTACTGGGATTACAGGCATATGCCACTTGGCTACTGACATCTAGTGGGTGGAAGTAAGGGATGCTACTAAACATCCTACAGTGCACAGGTCAGCCCCACCACACAGAAGGATCCAGACCAAATGTCACAAATACTGAGCTAGACAAACCATGGTGTAGACTAAGAAATAAAAATACCACTGTGGAGGGGGTAAGGGTGAATACAAAGGACTGAGAGAGGAGAGAGAAGTGTCGACCCAAATCATTAGCGTGTGAAAATTAGTATGGGCAGGTATGCCACGAGAGAAAAGAGAACACGGTACGGGATTAGGATGAATCCGAAGTCACACAGTGTCATTTACCCAGTACTTATTAGCTGAATGAAGTTGAATAGGATGTTTGAGGTTGCTTATGAGGTAAGATATTCAAATAGTGTAGAGTGAGGGAGTTGGACTCAACCCTGTGGAAGTCACCTAGGATGGGCTGCAAGGGAGAAGGGAGAGGGCTATTTGAATAGAAAATACCTGAGTGGTTTCTTGGCTTCAAAAAGGAAGGTTCAATGTCCCTCTGTCAAGGTATGTAGTTTTCAGATTGGTGGTTAATGGATTCTCAAAATAAATCTATTTTCATGTTTGGAGGAACAATTTCTTCTACAGCAGAGAAGAAAGAGGGAAACTTTGAAAAAGGTGTGACTCAAACTGAATATATGGATTTGCCTGGGTAGATACCAGAAACTGTAATCTTAACAAGGTATGTGCACCATTTGTATGAGGAAAGATTTAAAATGATGAAAGAAGACAAAAATAGAAATCTTTATGTTTTTTAAGAGCTTAATGTAAGTCCAATTAAAAACTGATGAGATTTTATTTGGAATAAGATATGTTGACTCTACATGTCATGTGGCATGTGGAAAAATAAGTAGAACAAGGGCTCCCAGGAAACCTCTGAGAAATAACAGCAATGATACTAATTTTTATGGACATCAAAATTTGCTCTGAAGTTTCAGTGATTAGAAAGTGTGTGACTAGTACATAAACAGAGAAATCAAGGTATACAGTAGGTTCCAAAGTAGACACAAATATGTACATAAATTTGGTACGTTTTGAAGATGTCATTTTAAAATAGTAGAGAAAATGGATTACAAAGACATTTCTACCAGGAAAGAAAAATAAAGGAAAATTCATACCTAATACTTTGTATTAAAATAAAATCAGGTGGATGAACAGGCCTTTTAAATGCTAGGCAAGCACTCTACCACTGAGATACATCCCTACTCTCTTTTTTGTTTGTTTGATGAAATATTTAAATACTAAAAATGACATATGTAAAAGTACTAGAAAAAACAAAGAAAATTAAAAAATTATCAATATCCTATGAGTATCTATATTAAAAGCTTCTTCTGGCCGGGCGTGGCGGCGCACGCTTGTAATCCCAGTACTTTGGGAGGCGGAGACCGGAGGATCCGGGTTCGCGGCCAGCCTCAGTTCGCTCTTTCTCTCTCTCTCTCCCTGTCTCTCTCTCTCTCTCTCTCTCTTTCTCTCTCTCTCTCTACTTAGTGAGGCCCTCCGCAACTTCCTGAAACCCGGTTTCAAAATAAAGTATAAAAAAAAAAATAGGGCCAGGGGTGTAGCGCGGAGGTAGAACGCCCCTGGGTTTAATCCCCGGTACCGCAAAAAAAAAAAAACCTTCTTCTAAGCTTCCTGATTTAAATATGGCGCTTTTTAGTCTTCCGCACGGCTCTCCGGGATCCTGGGACAGAAAGTCCAGACAAACTCCAGGACTTATGTCTGGGCCAGCTGACACATCAGGCCCAAGTGGCTCTATGACCTTGGCTTCATCCTGTATCATGTCCCTTGTCCTAATAGAGCCAAACCCAATAGCAAGCTCAGCAAATCCCACAGCCTGTGATACTTGGTCCAAGTCTAGTAAATTCTACTAATGGGCCTTTTTTTTTTATCATGCCTAAGACCATCTCCCTGGGAATCTCTGAGTACCCATGCTCTTCTTTTTTCTTTAATAAATTTGTGTTCACTGATCCATGGATGTTGCGATGCCATCATAAATCCCTACGACACCAGGCACGCTTAGAAATATTTTATTTTTGGTTGCTCCTTATATTCTCATCTACTTTAGTGCGAAGTACAGCCTTTACACAAATTTCAAAGGGCTACAACATTAAAAGGATTCCAATGGCAAAATGTCAACAGTTGTGCACGATGATCTGAGAAATGTTTCTGAAAACTGCTCTCTACCAGAAGAGCATGCACATCTAGTTATTTTGAGAGTGTGCCAACGTTCTCACAATGCTGTCATTAAGATTTATAGTTCCTTCCTATTATTATGGCTAGAACAATTACAAAATATAGTTATAAATGACAGTCTATAAGTGAGTTAATAATAGGGGGATTTGGAAAAGTGAGAGCACAGGTATACTATGATCATCTTTCAAAATCTGCTTATCTTAGTGTTTATTTGCATTGACTCACCAGACAATGCCAGATCAAAATACCCAAAAATGCCCAGAGATATCTTAAATATTTAACCAAAATCTATACTAAAATAAAAATGTATTGCTTCAAAAGCTTTATAATAGCACTTTTATTTTTGCCACAGCGTCTTTTTCAGTAATTGTGCAATTATTACCGATTTTGGAGAATTTCTTCATTTTCCTTAAATGTTCATGAATGTCACCTCTTATCATCTTTGACCACAATTTTCCTTTATAGATAAGTTCTAAGAAATACACACAAGCATGCTTTGGCAACCCAGGCTTCACTTCATCTGACCAGACAAAACACATAAAAATTTCAAAGTTTGCTACAATCTAAGGCAATTTGACATTAAACCAATGGAAAATCATGTCTAACTTAGGGTAATCGACAACATACATTAAATATATTTGGATATCACCTAATTAGTATCCTATTTGCAATTTGCATATGATCCAAGTAACAGTAAGATAAATAATAATCACTCTAAAAACACTTCAAATACACTATTCTGTTTTATTTAGAACTATTACCATATTGTTTAAATATTAATGTTCATACAAATAAGTTCATGTGAAAACACCATACAGGAAATAAACAGAAGCATTTGAACAAATCAAGTGTATAGTAGGAAAGGATGACACTATGATTTACTTAAATAATGCTAACAAAATTTGTTTGGAAATGTTCACAGAGCAATGGATAGAAATTCAAAATTAGAAAACGTCAGTTTTAATTTAGTACTGGTCTGAACATCTTGATTTTTCCAAAAAGTAAAAGGAGCACAGGTAAAAGAAGAAGAAAACAGACTTCCAGAAGTGCCCACTTTCTGCCAGGTGCTACCCCTGGTGCTCTGTATCCATCATCTCATGTTATTACAAGAGTGGCCTGACCAGACAGAAGCTTGCAGGGGAGCCTAAGCACATGGTTTCAGCTTTCCCAAATTCTGGCAGCTGAACTGCTAGTAAATACCGCTTGGTTTCCCCAGTGTTATACTTGTCTTACCATCCCAGAATTTTCCAAAGGCCTATAGGAAATAACCCTATTTATTTTTTTATTTTCTTCCAATTTTTCCAAATTAATTTGACTACAGAACCTTCTCATTTTCCTACAAATAGCTGACTAAAGAAACTTACTCTGCACCAGCCTTTCTGGTGTAGATAAATTGAATACATTACTGGAAAACACAAACTATGCAATTTTTCAAGGTCACTCAAAACGAGCTCCTATGAGGGCACCTTGATTTCAGTGCAGTGTTACATTTCACCTCTTTAATATTCCAAGATGAAATTTGCCCCAAACAATTCATAATAAAGTGTTACAGCTTATGAGGTCTCTCTCCAGAAATATATTCAGTAAAGAGAAGAATGGTTAGAATCCCTCCTTTGATGGAAAGGTAAGATCTGTTGGAGGAGTTAGAAGATTTTATTGGGGTAGCTAAGCTCCTTTGGCACCTCAAATCTCAACTCCCCTACAAAATGACCTGCTCAGCCTATCTCTGGACCTGGGCTCCTGACCCCAATGGCTCTTAATTCTCTCTTTAGTAAATGTAACAAGATGTCACGTTCCACAAATGTACAGAAACACTTGGTAAATGAGTGAGCTCTTTATAAAGCAATTTGAGCTTCCTATTCAAAAAGGACTAAAAATATTAGATTCTCCTAACTGCCAAAGACATTGATTTAAGGTAAAGTGTTGGTTTCCATTTATAAAAATAGCATGAACAGCAAAATGTCCAACTTAGTAAATCCAGAACACATTATATAAAGATGATTTCTTATTAAATCAGGAAGAAACTTAAAATGTCTTTGACTACAAGTTTGCTAAAGTATGACAGTGCTACCATAATTTCCGCATTGAAGCCATAAAATGTATGCCTAATTTTGGTTTGTCAAAGTGAACACCAGGAAGCCAAAGGCAATTTAAATGGAGATAATCTCCTATTTTCTTGTTATTGCTTGTCACAAAAAGGTCAGCAGAAGAAGCAAGACTATGTTACAGAATTTCAATGCTAATGTTATCACAAATTCCTCTGTTTGTAGGGTGTTCTTCCTCTGCATTATTCTGTGTTGAGCGCTGTGTTAAAATGTGACCTGAAAAATTCAAATCAAAGTTGCAGATTCACAACAAAGGAGCCATTCACAGCTCTCCAACTATCTACTTGTTTAGCAGAATTAAAAACATGTTGCTCTAAAAATTAATTCAGCCACCCTAATACTTCTATACATAGATACTTCTTAAACATCAATTATGGGCTCAATCTGTGCTAAAGACACCAGAGGAGAACACACACACACACACACACACACACACACACACACAGAGGAATCTAACATAGATCCTTCCCCACAGAACTTACAATCCGGTTATGGATTCAAATAACAAGAATGAAAATGGCTGAACATGTCACTACAGCTTAGATCCTTGCTATTCATGGGGAAGGCACCCAGAGGGCTCCACGGATCCCCAAATTCAGCCTCTCTACACACCTTCCCATGGATTCCTGAGATGGGGTTGCTGTGTGTATGGGGTTCCCTCCATCCACACCAGCATGGTGACTTACAGAAGTGATGTGAGGGAGGAGGGGAAACAACTCCGCACCTTCATGACTGCTCAAGTCTGCTTAAAATCAGACTTCACTTGTGTGATAGTAACACGAATATAATTCAGAAAGGAGAGACATGGACCACGATGCATACCCAGAACATCACTGCACACCTGGAACGTGCCTGACAACAGCCCTTAGCACTGGAGACAGAGCGTGAATAAAAGAGACAAACACCATTCCCTCATGAAGTGAGCGTTCTGGTGCGAGAAGAAAGACAGTAAGCCAATACTGACTATTTACCAGGTTGCGCTCTCAGAGGAAGAAGCAGAGACTATGCTGGGAATGGGTATTGGCTGCTATTTACATAAAACAGTCAGGGGAGACTTCTCTGATCTTTGGAGTAGAGAACTAGAGAGCATCAAAGAGAGGAACACAAAGGCAAAGGCCCTGAGGTGGCAGGGAGGTTTGCAACTTTGGGGAACAGCAAGGAGGCCATGATGGTGGGGCTGAAGTGCAAAGGACAGAGGTGGGAAGGGAGGTCAGAGAGAGGTGTATGTATGGGTATGGGCATCAAGAGCCAGCTGTGCTGAATCTGAAGCAAACCTGGGCTGAAAGTGTCCTGATGTAAGACTCGAAGGATAAAGGAGATTTGTCTAATCTGAAGGAAAGGAAATAAATTTGACATTCATATTGACATGTTAGCTGTCTGACTTCTTGACATTTCCAGTTGAAATGAGAATGCTCAAAGGAAGAGCAAAGGTTCTACTCAGACATTTTTATCTAAATGAGTCATCCATTCCTGGCCATTTGTCCCCCACAAGAGAAACTTCTCAGAGCCCACTAAAACCGTCTGACCAGCCCACTGGCAGTCAGTCTTCACTTTATTCTGGAAATCTCTCAAGAAATTAGAAAGTATAATTGAACTAGTCACATGTGTCTCCATGTGAAAGGAAAACTTCTGAGAGACTATTGAAATGTCTGAATAAGAACATGGAAATCCATGGTGGCCTCAGTCTGCTACCAGCATAAAGTAACAGAAAGTTTAAGAATGTAAAAAAGTAAATTTTCAGACGTCTGTCTGATAAAGGTGTTCGAGCGTGGATTGGGAAAGAGGTGAGAACTAATCAAGCAAGCTGATCTCATCCTAAATACACGTTAATTTATGAGGTGCTAACAGCATGGGAATAAACCCATGAAATAGCTGCTCATTTTATTAAGCAAAACGCACAGAAATGTGCTAGTCTCGTTATAACAGAAATATGAAGTAGGTCATGCCAAAAGACAACTAGATGATGACTGAAATGTTTTACAAGGACAACATGCCTACTAAGTGGCCCAGTCCCTTGGAAGCTCAAGCCAGACTTTAAAACTGGTTTCTCCAGCCTTGATAGGAATGCATAATCATTTGATGGCTCCTTCTCTTCTTCAATTTCCTCAGCTTTCACTGAGGAAAATTCCATTTCACTACTTCCCAATGGGTATCTTTGGAGTTGTTCATTTCTTCTAACTGCTAATATTATGGTTTTCTCTACTGCATGTCTATAGACCTCAAAACAATCACTTGTAAATTCCAAGGCACAAAAAAAAATCAATGCACCCTACTTTCATTTACTAGAAATCTTCTGGAAGGTCACTGGAGTACAGAGTCCAATATTCTCAATATAATTTTCTCAGGTCTAGGATTCATCATGCAGCTTTCTGTTAAACTTATATAAATGAAAACAAAACACAAAAACTGATCATTTAAATCTGATCATTTAATGGATCACACTACTATCTTAAAGCCTTTTCCAATCAGCTACATAAAAGCAGTGTGTCCTTCCTCTGAAATTCTCTAACAATCATAATGTGTATTATTCATTTATCAATTTATTTTATACTGCTTCTTGATAGCTCTTCTATTTTTACATGTAATTGTTATTTTAATATTTTATTATTACATTTTTCCATATGGGGATCTAGCCAGATTTTTAAGTCTCATAATATAAAAGATGAAGAATGGAATGTCTTGACACACCCTCATCCCCACCCAGACACCTGGTGCAGTGTTAGGAACATTTCAGTCCCTCCTGACAATCTGTTCATTAGGTTTTCATGATCTCAGATAAATTGTTGGGGGTGAGGGGGTGAATAACTGCCCACTATTAGGCACAAGTATGATCCCCAAGCACCTAAGTCCTCCAGAAAATATTTACTGAGGCTTGAATAAATTGATTTATAAATATAATCACAATTTTCACACAACTGAAATACAAATGCTGTCACTGAGAAGTGGAATTGCATGTACCATCTTTGACCTCAGAGAAACTTGCTTTCAAATCTCTAGTCCCAGTTAATTGCTCTAGTGACTTTGTGTAAGTTACAAAACTCTCTATGGCTCCATTTCCTCATCTGTGTAAAGGACACAGCCTTATCTCCTTCAACAATTATTATGAGAATTGAAAAGATACATTGAAAACATCTGGTACAAGGTGAACACTCTAGAAGCTGCTCCTAGATGCTAGGGTCCTCGCTGGACACTATCAGGTAATGTCTGTCATTAGCCAGATGGTCTTAGGGACAGGAAAAATCTCAGAGCTGAAAGTATTTTCTTAGTTGATTTTTAATTTTAAGGGAAATTAGCACTTTTAGCCCAATTTTATCAGGTAAACAAGCTCTGCCCTATGCATTTTTGTGAACTGAGTTTCCTTGTAAGCTCATCTCACTCTTTTTTGACTTATCTTTTATTCACAATAAATTTTCTATATATGTTTGTCCTGTTCTCTTACATTTGCACAGTTGCAACTTTTTTTGTGTGAAGTGGTCCAAATACACAAGTAAGGTAAATGAGCTAAATGTTGGACATTGATGAATTTCCGAAAGGATTGCCCATTTCAATTATTGTGCTTTAAATCAATAAACAAGAGTGGAAAAGAGGTTAAAAGCAAATATCCAATTGACTATGGTTTTCATTTTCACTTGATTACTGTGTCATTAAGTAAAATAACCTATAGTTCCAGCAGTGGTTTATGAAGGAAGGTGTTTTTATGAATTCAGTTAGATAGGATCTTACAAGGGTATTGCTATAGCGTAGAAGAAAAGAACTGCAAAGCATTAGGAAGCAGTTACAAAGGTTTCTCCTACTACTCTCTCTTACTCATCCTTCTCTAATGTCATGGTTTTCTGATTTCACTAAATTTAACAGGAAACCAACGATTCCTTAAAAACTTGAATTTTTTTTCCTTAGCCCTGTCACTTCAAAACGCCTTATCCTAAGAGGTTAGAACGTACAATTTTGCAAATATGAGACTATCCCCTAAGTCCTAGAAGTTGAAGTTGTGACCTAAGCCTCTTGCTTCACACAAGATATCCCTCTGCACCTGGTCTACAAATTAATGCTTTTAAAGCACCCTCCCCCAAACAAATTAACTTTTGAAATTGTGACTGAGTCATTTCTTTAAGACATTTTCAGAAAAATGCTGATCCTAACAGATTTGCTGTCAAAAATCTGGATATGATTTCTGTAACAATTTGTGGGCAATATGCCAAATGCTTAGAAGTAGTAAAGGTAAGGTAAATGACCATGCAGAAATACAGAAAATGTTATCAGCTATAGAAGTCATCAACTGGAAAAGCTACATAATTACCTTTTGCATTTCCTCAGCTATGAATTTATCTGGATCCATTTCTTTAATAAATCTGATTATCCTTTGATTTAAAAGTAATCACAGGGGAAGAGAGGGATGAACAGACAGAATGCAGAGGACTTTTAGGATAATAAAACCAGTCTGCATGATACTATATTGGTGGATGCATGTCATTATACACATGTCCAAAACCATAGATTGCACAAGACCAAACGTGAGCCCTAATGTCAACTTTGGACTTGGAGTGATAATGATGCATCAATGTGGGTTCATCACATGACAAATGACCCTCAATTGACGAAATGTTGATTGATTCATAATGGAGGAGGCTGTGCATGTGTACAGGAAGGAGACATATGGGATATTTCTTTACCTTCCTCTTCATTTTGCTGTAAACCTAAAACTACTCTTTTCAAA
Source organism: Glis glis (assembly GCA_004027185.1). NCBI lineage: Eukaryota > Metazoa > Chordata > Mammalia > Rodentia > Gliridae > Glis > Glis glis. The sequence continues at coordinate 10,454 of PVJS01016842.1, forward strand.
TGCCTATCAAGATATAATCTCAATGTTATTCGAAAGGAGAGAAGATTGGTAGCATCCTCAGTATGGCGAGATTTGTCCTGTGACCTCTACAGGTGGAGGCACTGCCACCTACTCTATGTTCTCATTTCCTCATCTAGGCGGTAGGTATACTTTGTGAACATTTATTGAGTCATAGAATTATGCTTTTTATACTTTTGGATGTACAAATTATAAGCAAAAAATTTGCAAATGGTTTTCAATAAAGGATATTGATATGAAGCTCAGCAGTTACTTTATTTCTCCAACACATCTAGCTTTAACAAGACATGTCGTATCTCCAAGGTTTATTCTTTATATTTAATATATGTCAAATAGACTAGCGCTATTAAAGTTTTTATGTACATGTCAACCTGAGGGATGTGTTAAATCCTATGTTTTAAAATACATGTCAAATTCATTACAGACAGTATTCATCTAGCATCTTGTTTCTCTTTCTCTCTCTTTTCATCTTTAAACCATTTTCTACCTAATATGCCATCTTCCAGAAAGTAGACAAGAGAAGGAAAAATGAGATCCGAGTCATCTATTGCCTCATTACTGTAGTGGGTATGCCAAAAGTCTCTCATTATAAAGGTGGTAAAAATTGAATTTCCCAAAGAGAAATTACGTGATTATAGATGGGATTCCATGATTAATTCTAATGCTCCCTAATTTGCATACTGCTTGATGTTCATGTCCTCCTGATCCAAAATCCATATGCTGAAATTCTAACCTCCAATGAGATGGTAGTGAGAGATGGGGCATTGGGAAGGTGATGAGGTCATGAGGGTCATGACCTCATGAATGAGATTGGTTCCCTTGTAAAAGAAACCCCCTCTTTCCATTATATGAAGAGCCAATGAACCAAGAAGTAGACCCGTGTTAGACACAAGCTGTGAAGGTCCAGTGATCTTGGACTTCCTAGACTCTGGCAATGAGATCTATATAGGATCTATCACCGATGGTTTCAGATTTGAACAGCCAGTCTGTGACTCTGGAGTTTCCCTTTTTCCTGCCTTGGATGTTGTACCAAAGACCTTCCCGCCTTGCTTTGCTCTTCTCATTTTATTCCAGAAAGGATATGGAAGGTTTAATCAGTTCTCGCCATGATATGTATTCATTTTTAGTTTGATTTCTTAGGTTTTTTCCTACTGGGGTATATGTTATATCATTCCAAATGCTCTTCTTGATCAGTATGAGTTGAAAATTTTACTAGGCCTCGATCTGAATGATAGTATATATATTTTCTATTGAAGGAATTCAGTCTGTGTGAAATTTAGGTCTACTTATAGTACATATACATAAAATGGCAAATCAGTTGAAATGTATGGATGTGGATGTATGAGTGTGAAAAAAAGAGGGACAGACAGAAACAAAAAGATAAACAGACAGAAAGACAGGGACAAGAGACAAATAAAGAGAGAGCAAGTTCTGGAGCCCTGTTTAGTAGCTGCATAAGAACCAACCCTTCCACATGTCTATCACACTCTAACAAGTTCCCATTTGGAAGCTATCAACTTTGCAGACCATTTTCACTGATATCCACTAAAACTAAAACATATCTAGAAAGTCTTTGATGGTTATAAAGCACTTTTACATATATTACCTCACTTGATCATTATAACCATCATCTTATAATCTAAGAGGATTCTTATTAACCTATCAATTCCACAGGAAACTTTTCAGTAAGTTATTTTTTTAAAAAAAGTTACCATGGGAACCATTGCTAACAATATAGTCAAGAACAATGGAGATGTCAAAAAAATTGTTTAGCTGAAAATGTACAAAGGTACTGGAATCTTGTTTAAATAATTCTACTTTATATTTTATCTGATTATTTTTATTTTTATACTTTTATTAGTTGCATTATAATCTCACATCATAATGTAGTTCATAGAGATAGTGACATACATTTACACAGCACTTTTTTTTAGTTGTGGTTTTCAGCACATCTTCCATAATTAGAAATGTTTTTCTCTTTCTTATGCACAATTAAGAACCAATGTCCATCGTGAGGTGATAAGGTTGGTCTGAATTATCTAAACTGACTCCAGTTCACATCATATTGATTCCCCCATTACTGGAGATTATTATTCAAAGCAATAGCAAAGATATTCTACTCTTCATTTTATGTAGTTCTTAATATATATGAAAGTTCTCTTTTAAAATATGATCCAAGATTTTTCCAGTTTTATATAATATTATTTATCACAAAAGTGTCGTATACTGCATGAAAATTTAAATTGTGATGAATTGCTCATGAGATTAGCAGATTTCAAGTATTAGTGGACTAAATTAAAGGTCATAACTTTGTCAACAGAAAGTGCCTTTCACATATGTGATTAATAACAAAAGAGGCCGTTTGTGACTTGAATTTTTACTAACCTCCTGTGTTAGATTCTGATATCCATTTCACAAAGATGATAGATACTCTTAATCAGAGGTACCAGAGTTCTCATTAGGTACTCATTAAACTTCCACACCTTAAGATAACCTTGAGAGTTGCATTAGACACTAATGAGTATATGCTTTCATCGTATAACTCTTATTAATGATAATGGGATTTATATGCAGGCAGCAAAGATAGTATAGATAAACTGTAAAAATAATAGCAAGTGGAATTTCATATCCCCGTACAAAAATAAAAGCATACATTGGTTGATTTGGTAAATCCACATAAATGCCACACATGGCATGAAAATTAGTTGAAAGAGAAAACTTTTCAGATTGACAGCAAATTAAGATAAAAAAGCAAATAAATATCCGGATCTTAGGACAAAGAATAATCTTTATAGAACACAGCAATAATTTAGGATTCTGTAACATTGCATAGTCAAGTTCTTTAATGTGTTTTGCTGGCAATATAACTGATGAATTAAAATACTAATCTCTACCCCCCTGCCCTTTCTATTTTGTTTATTGCTATTATTGCTTTTCTTATTTAAAATAACCCCATGCTCAAAATGCCTTGCTATCAGGAAAGACATTATATAGGTCAAATAATACAAGGAGTTATAAGAGTGCACCTATTTACTTCCTCTTGATTTTGAACTTGTCACTAAATTCTTTAGTAAATGACTCTCCAAACTATGTTTCAAGTGAATCTGCAATTGGAATTTCCTAAGACTTCTCATGGACTACTCATGAATATTAGGGTCTTTTAGGAATTTCTTTCTCCTCATTATCTCAATTGTCCTGAGGTACTTAAATTCTATTTTTTTAATCCTTTTTGGAGATTTGGAAAATAAGGTCATCGTCCTGGAACAGTGAAGTCTTTGATTCGATGAGATTATCTAGCTGCCAAATAGTAATTTTCTTCTCACACACTGCTAGCATTGGGAAACTCAGGAATATAAAAGGCAGCCCCTTGCCATTGTTAGGACCTTCTTACTTATAATTAGCTGACATCTACTCTGTGGGTAATTTCTGCCTAACAGGCCCAGCTCTGAAAGATGAATGGAATAAGTTTAATTCCTCTTCTACCTAACAGACCTCAAATGCACCAAGACTTGTTTCTGTGCTGATGTCTCTTTTCCCACTGAATATTCGCAGTGCCTTCAACCATTGCTTATGTAAGATAGGGTTCATTACCCGCTGACCTCTCTGCATAGTGTTGGAGAGGTGCTTCACTGAGGCACCTGGAATTAATCACAACCTTCTGGTGTGGGTTTAGTAGCGCTGAGTGCAGAGAGCTTATTATCCTCTGTGAACTAGATAGCATTCTATTCTCTATTAATGCAGCCCCGGATTGCACTGGAGCTTTTGTCAGCCTAAACACCTTGGATAACCCTCCACATCCATGGATATATTACCAGGAGGGACTGGAGAGAAACTTTTAGCAGAGCATTTAATCTGACCCCCTGATCCCTTGATCAAATAGCAGCGCTGTTAGAGCAGGCTATCTGCAAACTTATATAAATGGGTCATTAAAAATACTGTCACTATTGAGGCACTAAAAATAGAGAGGAAAAAAGATAGTTCAAGCTCCCCTTCATTCATTCTTGTACTTGTGGATTCTGTATTTCTTGTTGAGCTACGACCATGTGTCTTACTGGGACAGAAAGATGAAGAAAAGACCCCTGAATCTATCTCAGTTCCCAGGTTTCCCAGACAATTAAATCAATAGTAACACACAGTTTGCCAGAACTGTGATGAAAGTGTGTGATAGTGACCTGAGAAGAGAGAAAGGGACACCCAACCCAGGCTGGGTCAGATGAAGGGTCATGGGGGAATCGGAGAAAATCTCATTCCGAGTTGGACCTTAAAGGGCAAACAATGGTCCCTGGGGATCTCTCTCTTCTGTGCCTCAAAGAATGTGATGGTGCTAAAAAAAAAAAAAAGAAGTGGATAAATATTTAAAATAATGCAAATTTGAAAGTTGGATAGTTAATGAATAGATCCATTGATTAATGAATTAATTAGAAATAAGGAGTATTTCAGGCATGTGGATTAACATACTTGTAGAGAGATAATAGGTTAAGCTACAGCTTGTACTCATGGAGCAGGAACAAGAAATGAGACTAGAGAGGTAGGCAAGATGGACAAAGAGTTAGTGCAACCACTTTGGAAAACAATGTGGAGGATCCTCAGAAGACTGGGAATGAACCTACCATATGACCCAGCAATACCACTTCTAGGTATTTACCCAAAAGAATGGAAACCAAATTACCAGACTAATGCATGCATATCTATGTTTATAGCTGCACAATTCACAATTGCCAAACTATGGAACCAGCCAAGATGTCCGTCAACAGATGAATGGATTACAAAACTATGGGATATGTACACAATGGAATTTTACACAGCCATAAAGAAGACCAAAATTGGGTCATTTGCAGGGAAATGGATGGAATTAGAGAACATTATGCTAAGTGAGATTAGTCAGTCACTTTCCCTAATATGCGGAAGCTAGGGAGAATAGGGCATAGGCGGGACTCCAGACAAAGATGGAGAAAACCACAGATGAGTAAAGAAGGCGACCTAACTGAGGGAGATGGGAGGGGGGAAGAGGGAAACACCCTAATGCTCAGGATGTACATACACAAATATATCAAAAGTCAACTACTATGCTGAGCATGAGAAGGATGGAAGGAGGAGGGAATGGCGGTGGGAATTGGGGGAGGGCTAATTGACCAATGTGTGCATGTATACTTCTACCACCCTGAAACCCATCAAGATGTATGATTACAATGCACCAATAAAAAAAATCACACACACACACACACACACACACATATACACAAAGTTACCAAATGTAGAAGGAGCAGCTGGTACTGTTTTTGAAAAAGTACAGCAACAAAGAGAAGGGACGGGAAGGTGGAACAGAACTGAGAGATGCTGAACACCAGGAAGATGTCAAAGGCACAGATACAGATAATAATTCCTTCCTTTCTTGCTGAGCATGAAGATAATTGCATTTTCCAACCTTCATACCAGAAACAGAGCAGGTTTTGAAAGAGGAAAGGTTGATAAATTGAGTTTGATTTGGATTAAACATAAGGTAGAGCGTTCATAAAAGACAACTCTAAGATATGTGCTGCTGATTTCCAATCTCTAATTGAGAGAGGTCTAGATACAGTTCTCTGGGCCATCAAAGGATACACATGATAATTAATGTCCTTGGTGCGGATGAGATGGCCCAGGGAAAGTACACAGCACAGAGAGAAAAAGACCAACAACAAGACCTGGGCAGCGTACGTACCTAAGGGGCAGCCTCAGGGGAAGACTCACCCAGGAACCAGGCTTCAGGAACATCTTACAGATGCAAGGGACTGAAGACATTTGTATGTTGAAAGACAGCTGAGCAGAATTGAAAGCACAGGAAGGTCAGGATAATTAATGGGTCAAGGCTTCTTGAATTTATCTATATTTCTGAAAAGTTCTGTCTCACAGACATTAATTATAAAATGTGAACTTTACTCCCAAAGAATGCATTTTTCTAAGAGATCAGTTAAAGGAACATTTTCTTAACTGTTAATCACTTTTCCTTGGGTATCTTTCTCATATCCAGGGTCTCCTCTTGGCAACATCTCCCTTGATGTTGAAATTTCTCTAAATTTTTTTCTGAAAATCTCTCTGCTCAACACACTCCACTCTAGCCACCAAAGCCCTCTGTTCCTTGCAACCCAAAGATCCTTCCAACTTCAGGAACTTTGCATTTACTGTCGCTCTACCTGGAGCACCCTTCCCCCTACTCTTCCCAGGTGGGCTTCTTCTCTTAACTCAGACTCTGCTCAAAGGTCACCACAGTTAAGAGCCTTCTCCAGCCACCTTCCATAAGGTAGAGTGACCAAGCCCCAGCTATAAGTTGGGTCTCTATCACACTATCCCTTTTTTTCATATCACTTTTTACTATCTTTTTTTTTTTTACAAATTATCTTTCCTTATTTCTTACATTATTATTTGTATCCTTCCACTAACATATAAATTCAACAAAGCCAAGTATCTTGTCTATTTTAGTCACTGTTGGATCTCCCCAGAGCTGGGTATAATGAAATGTTTAATAAATAATAAATCAATGATAAACCAGGGACAAACGCTGCCTGGCTATGATCCTGGGATTTCTGATAAATGGAAGCAGCATTTATGGAGATAAAAATTTTCTCCCTCCAATTTTGAAACCCTCATAACCTGGATCAGGTGTTAAAAAAAACTCTTGTTTAAAATTGTAAAGTTGAAGCTGGGCGTAGTGGCGCATGCTTATAATCCCAGTACTTGGGAGGCTGAGACAGGAGTATCCAGGTTCGTGGCCAGCCTCAGCTACTTAGTGAGGTCCTCCACAACTTAGTGAGACCCTGTTTCAAAATAAAGAATAAAACGCCGGGCGTGGTGGCGCATGCTTGTATTCTCAGTACTTTGGGAGGCAGAGACCGGAGGATCCGGGTTCGCAGCCAGCCTCATCTCTCTCTCTCTCTCTCTCTCTCTCTTTCTCTCCCTGTCTCTCTCTCTCTACCTAGCGAGGCCCTCCGTAACTTCGTGAGACCCAGTTTCAAAATAAAGTATAGAAAAATAGGGCCGGGGGTGTAGTGCGGAGGTAGAACGCCCCTGAGTTCAATCCCCAGTACCGCAAAAAAAAAATAATAATAATAAAGAATAAAAAATAGGGCTGTGGGTGTAGCCCAGAGGTAGAATGCCCCTGGGTTCAATCCCTGGTACTGCAAAAAATAAAAAAATAAATAAAATTGTAAAGTTGAATGTAGAGCCTGAAGGAATTTGTTTCGACATGCAATCTATACAACAAGGGTGAGTAAAATATGTATGTGTAAGCTTTCCCAATAAAATTAAGTCATCCTTAGAAGTTTTAAGTACTCTCGACTATTGTTCTGTAGTGGGAATTTCATAAAGAAAATTAAAAACAGAGGCTAGCCGGGCATGGTAGTGCACACCTGTAATTCCAGTACTTGGGAGGTTGAGGCAGGAAGATCATAGGCTTGAGGCCAACCTCAGCAACTTAGTGAGAACCTCAGCAACTTAGCAAGACCCTGTTTCAAAATTTATAAATAAATAAATAAAAAGGGCTGAGGGTGTAGCTCAGAGGTCCAATGCTCCTGGGTTCAATTCCCAGAATCACACACACGCGCAAAATAGAGTCTAATTTCATTTTTAAACTAGGAAAACAAACTTTGGGGAAATTGCCAAGTATAATAATTCAGTGGGAGGAAAGAAAAGTTTAAAAACTTAAATTGCCTGCTCACAAGTAAGAACCTAAGTGGCTGTTAGTTGCCACCTGGTATTATAACCCAGTGTGTCTGTCTCCAGGCCCACACTCTGAGAAACAAAAGACCTTGAGGGGTTGGAGCCTCTAGCAGAGTTGACCATAGTTCAGTCATCGTCTTAGGAAAGTGGTCAGATCATTACCACAGCCTCCTGACCTCAGAAAGTTTTCCTAAGCTCCCAACTCCTACCGCCTTGTCTTTGCGGGTCACTCTGAGCTAGGTCCCCAGGGTGTTTAGAATTCTTGTGTTCAAATAGGAGGGTCTTAGGGAAGCCAGTTGCAGACACCAGGTGGGGTGTTGACAAGGCTTAGGGGATGCTATGAGCTTTGCTGAGGAAAGGGACTGGTGATTATGACTCAGGCCTCCAGCAAGAAGGAAAAGGGAGCATGGGGACCCAATTTGGGACTAACAAGCAGCACAGACTAGATTTGCAGTAAAAATGACAGTGTGATTTCTCAATAACACTGCAGCAGCAGGAGCCGCAGGGTGTTGGGAAGTCAGGGGTGTTCAGATGGCCCAAAGGCTCAGCCCTGCTGCCCCTATACAGTCCTTTCCAACTCAGCTTTCTCCTCTGTAAATATGTATCCGTGGTCACTGCTCTCTCATCAGGTTGGTGGAAGAATAACTGTTAATCAGCCCATAGAAAGGGCATCATAGAAGACAGCTGCTGATCGCAAAAGGGTTCAGCATTTGTGTCTGCTTCCCATGGTCTGCGCCCTTCTTTATGGCTTGGCCATCACCCCTCAGCCCAGTTGCTTCAAGTGCCTCTTTCTATCCCACCAAAATCAATACTGCTTACCCATATAGGAGCCGGTGCTTCTTGAAATTGAAAATAAATGCATTGCTTATTATTTTCTCTCTTATTATTTCTCCACTATGTTCCATGTGCTCCATGGGGCAGGCATATGCACAGTCTACTTTGGGGTTTAAAGAGACTCTCGTTTCTCTCCCAACTGAGGGTATGTTGAACGTTATTGAGGGAAGGGCTAGCAATCTGATAATCATGCTTGTCGTCATAGTAAGAAACAAAGACATGCGTGAAGGCCGGTTCCTTTGTGAGAAACATAAGCGTTAGGGTAGGAACTTTTAAGTAACTTCTCTAAGACTTTTCTTTCCTTACTTCTGAATGATCAGTAGAAAATCACTGACCGTTTACCACTACCAGAGGCCATTTACCAACACTGTGACCTCTGTCACGTGACTACTCTGAGCCTCAATCCTTCATCCAAAAATGGAAATCACAATGGCAAATCCATCGGAATGTGGCGGAGACTAGGTGCCATTCAGAAACAATGTCAAATTTATTTTTAAGCCAGAGTAACCATCTTTAAAACAAATGTAACCAGCAATCTCAAGCTATAGAGGATCCAGTAGAACTTCAGGGAATGCACTATTTGCTTGGACTCTGGGGAGTCCCCAGGAAACCTCGTCGGACATTGGAGCTCAGTGGGCCACTGTGTCACAAACACCAATGCTAGGACAGTCACCAACAGAGAACATAAGGCTTGAAATAGACATGCATTCTCTCCTTTCTTGCTTGTCTTGATTGCATCTAGCTGAGTTTCCTTAATCAATAAGTTCTAGATCAAAGGCCACAGGAGGAAAGGGGTATGTGACTTTTCCACCAATGGAATTTAAATTCTCCTCTTAGAGCTATAAAAAATTAACTAGCATCTGCGTTGGCAGTTATCTAAGTTTTAAATTGTTAATACTGTATTAAAACAGAGATTCCAGTCATTAAACACAAACAGCAGGCATGAAAGAAAAGAACTCATGCACAGTACCATTTCACATTACCATAACTAAAATTACCTACGTAAAACTCACTCCTATCTAAGGATAAAACAAGAATTTTTATTCGATGATATTGAAAGTACATGGTTGGTGCAGGGAAGTTTCCCAACCAAAAAGAAATATTTTATTTTACTTTTAAATTTTTCCAGCTTTGTTGAGGCATTGTTGACAAATAAAAATTGTTCGTATTTAAGGCATAGAACATGATGTTTTGGTACCCATTGTGAAATAATTATCATCTGCAAACTAATGAATGTATCTGTCACCTCACCTGGGTACCATTTTGCGTGTGTGAGGGTACTTGAGATGAACTGTCTCAGCACTCTGTAAGTATACAGTACACCATTACAAACTGTAACTACCATGCTGTCCATTGGATCCCCAGCACTGACTCAAAAAATATTATGAATATGGATTTTAAAATAGTATAATAGCTATAAAATCACCATGATATGCACAGGTGGCAGTCCATTTTTGTTTGTTTTCAGTTTTCCCTCCCTTGATAGGAGAGAGAGGGAGCCAGATTATCCCACTTCCGGGCAGCTAACCCCTGCCCTGTGATAAGCATGTTCTGTCTGCCTCTCTCCCTCCCAGACAGAGGCCACTCAGTTCTGCTGAGACTCATGCCTCTGGCTAAGCTCCCTGGCTCTGCCTGTCACTCTCAGCCTGGTGTCTGCTCCAGCCTTTCGGCTTCTCCCCTTTTTTTTTTTTTTTTTTTTTTTGTGGTACCAGGGATTGAACGCAGGGGCGTTCTACCTCCGCGCTACGCCCCCAGCCCTATTTTTTATACTTTATTTTGAAACCGGGTCTCACGAAGTTGCGGAGGGCCTCACTAAGGAGAGAGAGAGAGAGAGACAGGGAGAGAGAGAGAGAGAGAGAAAGAGCTAAGGCTGGCCACGAACTCGGATCCTTCGGTCTCTGCCTCCCAAAGTACTGGGATTACAAGCATGCGCCACCACGCCCGGCTCTCCACTTCTTTTTGAGGGACCCTGTCCTCTGTGACTCCCTCGACCTCTAGATAAAACAGTTCAGTTCCACTTGCACCCAGGGCGCCGCATATTAACCTCTGCATTTCTTCATCTTTCAATTTAGCTGATGGTCCCTGGCTTGCACTTAATGGAACTTTCACTCTGCCAGAGAGAGTTGCTTTATCTATTTTTTATCCGAAAGGCCAGCCACGGAGTCAGCTTGGTAGGTGACCTGTTCGTCTCAGCAACAGCGTCAGGATGCCTCTATTCCCTTTCTCAGATCGTCAGAAGTGTTCCTAGCTCCCCCATATTGAATTGTCCTGCTAGCACATGGGCAGTTAAGAATCTGAAGATATTTCTTAGTGACACAGCAAAAATGTCCAGCTAAAATTTCCTCTCGTTAGGACAAAACATCCAGCCTGAACAAAAGCTTTCAGAAATGTACCTGGAACTGTGTTGTTGTCTCTTGTCCAAACCTGTCCAGTCCCCACAGGAGCACATCCAAGAATGACAACCAACAAACTCATAGAATCTTGAGTGTTTCCAAGTCTGAGAAAAAGCCAGGTTTAGGTAAAGTCTAACAAAGCTGCTCATCCAGAAGTTCAATTTTAAGGGGGAAAAATGACAAATGGTCATAAATTATTTTCTAAGGTTACTCTGGACAAGGCACAATAGAATGCTGTTACTTTAGTCCCTGCAATTCCTTTGATGCCAGTCGCGTACAAACTCGAATAAATGACCCTTCTCTTAGCAAGGCAGGTCTTTAAAGGAACCTGATTGCTGCTCAGTGCTCCCCAGTCAGCTTTTATCAGAAGAGCAAAGGAGCTGACAGGACGGCCTCGTTCCCAACAGGCTCTTTTGACTGTCTGCTGCAGAGAGCAATGCCCCCATGGGGTTAACACGCTGTCTAAGCGACAGCAAAAATTAACCAGTAACAACCAAGGGGAATTCTAGGGCCTGGCTCAGCCTCACAATCCTACGAGACCTGCATCACATCAGAGACTGACAGGCAGTCCCTGGCCATTGACAAGCACCAAGTCTCTCCTGAACTTTGTTATCCTTTCCAAGAACAAAAAGCAGTGTGGGGAGTGGGGGGTCAGAAAAAGAGTGAAAGGGGATGGAGGGATGAATTAGGATGAAACATCCTGTGCAACAAAGGCAACAGAAGCAAAATACACCTAGGTCTTTGAAGTAAGCTGCTCCTAAGGAGATGGAAGGTCCCCCACCCTCCACAGTGCTGCTGCCTCGTGCACGTGACTGCAGGGTGGCCTCCGCTGCCTCCTGACCTTTTTTTTCCAGCCTCGCTTAGTTGAACAAAGAGTATGGCAGCTGACCCAAGCAGAACAATCAGTCTCTGCCAGAGGTTTGGAATTTGAAAGCTACAGTACATGGGTTTAATAATAGCTAAAGGTCACCGTTCTAAGCACTTCAAGTGCAGGACCTGTTGGGTCCGGGTGATAGACTACTTTCCACCCACCAATCATGAAAGCAGAGAGCCACTGTTACGATTTGGCTATGAAGCATCCCCAAGAAAAGGTCATGTGTTGGCAATGCAGAAACATTCAGAGGTGAAACAATTGAGTCAGGGCTCTAGCCTCATCAGCGGACATATCCACTGATGGATTAATAATTTGAATAGACTTACTGGGTGGTAACTGTGGGCAGACAGGGTGTGGCTGGAGGAGGTGGGCCGCTGGGGATGTTGAATTTAAGGACCATATCCTTAAATTCATACCTGGTTCCTTCCTCTCTAATTCTCTGCCTCCCAGCTGCCCTGAGCAGCTTTCCTCTGCCATGTCCTACCGCCATGAGGTATCTGCATTGGAGCCCACCAGCCACGGATGAACCACTGAAACCATGAGCCCGAATAAACCTTTCCTCCTCTAAGTTGGTCTTGTCAGGTACTTTGGTCACAGCAGTGAAAACGCTGACTAATACAGCTACATTACAGATAAATTAGAAATGAGCAGATGCACAGGGATCAGATGCCTGGAACAATTTGTCTTGATGGGCTATCTTGCTTGCTTAAGAATATTCCCATTGTCCTGGATGGTTGAATTTTTCTTCTGTTTCATAACCAAATGGAAACCTACCCCATCATTGACCTCTAAATAGAAACTATCACTCATTTACTTATTCATTCAACAGTATTTGTGAACTCAAACACAGTCCCCAGCTCTAGACAAAACTGGACAATGATACCCATAAGAATTCATTCTTTGCAGAACTTATATTCTAGGAAGGGCTGATTGAGAATAAACAAGATAATACAGAAAGTAAAGTATATAGCTTGTTATGATTATAGAAGAAGTAGTGCAGGATAAAAGGGACTGTAAGGGTTGGAGCTCTGTTGCATTTTTAAATGGGTGGTAAAAGTAGGCTTTTCTCAAATGAGAAGCGATTTTAAGGACGTGAAAGTGAAGCCATGTGGGTATATAGGAAAACTCATTCTCAGCAGATAAACCAGCCAGTGCAAAAGCACTGAGGGAGAAATTTGAACATGTTCAAGAAGCAATAAGGAGTCCAGCATGGCTGAGGAAGAATTAAGGAGAGTGGTGAGGGCTGAGATCAGAGAGGGAAGGGGGCACTGATTGTGTCGGGCTTCACAGGCCGTCATAAGGACACTATTTTTGGCTCTGAGAGAAATCAAAAGGTGTTCCTTAGGAAGGTGACATTGTCTGTCTTACATTTCAACAGGATCCTCCTCACTGCTCTGTTGACAACACCAAAGGCCCAGTGATTTAGTAGGAAGCCCCTTGGGAAGCAATCCAGGAGGCGGGTGGTGGCTCGCATCTGAGGATCAACACTGAAAGCGGTGAGACTTGCTCCACTCGCACATGCTGAAGGGAGATCCCAGATTATTTCTTGATATTAATTTATATCATTTTGACATCACCTTCATTACTCTAACCACACATTTATTCTCCTTATTGATGATCGACTTTGAGTCTAGCCCTGTGTTAAGCTTCTTAAGCAATGAAAGACAATTTAAGGCAGGGATTCCAATTCACAGTCTAGTCTGGAGATAAGGAAGCCAGCTAATTAAATAACTATCATGCTTTGGGAAAGGGGTGGTTAATGTCACAAGGAAATAAAAATCAGCATTACAAGAGCTCAGAAGTATCTAGCTTCTCCTTTTGAAGGTGCTGAATTTAATGGCTCTGGAAATTCTTGAAGAGAGCTGAACTGCCTGGTGATATTCGGGCCTACAATGCCTCCAGCAATTACATGTTAGAAATGAACATGGCTCAAAGATGTCTGTAGGATTCATTTCATTTTGTTGCAAAACTGTACTTGAGATTATTACCTTATAGTGGGGGCTCTAATGGAAAGCCCACAGCCTCCTCCAGGAACATTGCTCTCAGCTATAGAGAGCAGCTTCACCAATGACATGCCTCCTTCCCCAGAGAGTCCACCTTCTTCTCCCAACTCAGGACAGCTCAGAAGCTTCATCCAAGCTCCAGAATCCTCTCTCTTTTGCCATCCCCTGGACACTGCCTGACAGCCTGACACCTCTCTCTCTCTCTCTCTCTCTCTCTCTCTCTCTCTCTCTCTGTATCTCTATCTCTCTCTCTGCTCAATCCTGCTTCCTTCCCCACCTGTCTGCAGGTGATGAACCCAAGAACACACCCAAACTTTCTGCACAGTTTCTACTTCCCACAGTCTGCCTCTTGAAGAATATCATGTGCAATCTTTATGTAACTAACTCCAGTGAGCTAGACAGATGGGCTTTCTATACTGTATTCCCATCAGAATCTAGTTCCAAATTAAAGTATGTCTTTGAATGAACTCTTACAGCTCATTCCTGTCTGCCTGTAGCTGCCAGAAAACCTAAAGCTAAATTCAATGATCAATTACAAATAAGAACACATTTTTGCTCTCTGGATTTATCTGTACGCCCTGCTCCTATTTTTATCAATTGTCCTTCTTTCTGTGAACTCCAGTCTTTTGAGTCCCTCCAGCCTCTCAGGAATAAAATCAGCAAATCATCAAGGAAAAGAGTTTGCTGTGAGGGTTAACATTTTTAGGTACTTCCAGATGGCTGAGCTAGGGCCCAGAGACCACTAATGCAGAAAATACTTCTTCACTTCTGTACCCTGATGATCTCCTAACTTCATCCTTAAAGATCACTCAGAAGAGTCACAAATACAATTCCAAAAACTCCAAATAATAGTATAAATGTCCACTGAAGCTCCCCTGAGGATAGCAGGGAGCTGAGGAGACAGGAGGGGACAGAGGGGAACTTCTATAAAATCTGTCATTAATTGCTCACTCCAGAGTGGTTAAATCCTGATTTCCTTTTCCCTCTGGTTCAGTTCATCTAAATCCTCCCCACTCAGAGTTCATATTTACCGTTCTACGTATATTTCCTCACCTATATTTTGTGGATCATTTTAGCTTCTCCCCGACTTCCTAAAGTTTGTATTACCCCTCACAAGGACCAGTATTCCAAATGACCAGTAGATAAATGAGCGAAGCCTCCTTTTAATTTAGATGCGAAAAAAGGACAAATTGCAGAAGATCATGCTTTAATAGGAGTGGCATTGTCATGGGCCTGGCCACAGCGTTCATTTATATCCATTGATGTTTGGCAGCTTTTGTTTTCTGAGTTTCTGTTGGAGATGCAGGGTCCCAAGGAGAGCTGAGAAGGTTGGAACCAAGGCTGTATGTACCTCAGTTGCACTTATATTCCCAGGTTAGGCTTAGAGTCTGTGATCAAATGAGTAAGGCTTAAAATCCAGTGGGAGAGTCCAAATAGAATTTTGGCCCCTATGTCAAGGGACAAAACATTCTGCCCAGCTCTGGACCCAGCAATGCTCTGACAAAGGGAAGAACAGAAATGTGGGAATTTCTGGAGACAGCACCCTTCCCACGGCTATTCAACAGCCAAGATCAGAGTGAGGTATCTCTAAGAGGCCACATGGACATGTCCAGAGAGTACCCGAAGATAAATGTCAACTGTATACAGTAACTGACAAACTGTATTACGGACCCAATCAAGGTAAACTTTCAGGGATTCCAAAATGGGAAGCACTGGAGAGTCGCTGTCTGTCAACTCAGCCAAAATGGCTCTACCACCCATCCATGCTAGAATTGTTTTTGTAGCCAGAGGTGAATGAGAGTGGGAATATTTGAATTTCATGTATAAAGAACTCAAACACATTTCTAACAAAAGCACTGAGAACTAAGTAGATAAATAAAAGTAACTTTTTAAAAAAGAATGTATAAGAAACAAATGTTCAACATCAATGGCAATAAATATTTCTAATTAAAGGTAAGTTTTTAAAAATATAGTAGAAGTATGGTTTTAGTAACACTACCAGATTAATAGACTAATATGTTACCAGTAGCAATGTAAACAGCCTAGATATATTGGAAATTGATATAATTCAATGAATAAAAGTTTCTTAAAATATGCAGTCTTTTACTGTAAAATATCTCTTCCTTAGCTTGCAAAGTCTTAAATAAATAAGAAAGCACTGTGCAAAGCAATGTTCACTAGAGAAATATTTCATACTTATCAAACATCTCAGATATGTGTGTATATATATATATATTCAGTAATAGAAGACTGTAGTTACATATGAGTAACTATACTATATGCACTCAAATTTTAAGCAGATATTAAAGTAAGGATTATGTAGGCTATAATATAATGCAGAAAACAGTTTGATACGATATAAAATGGAAATTGCATGTACAATATCATTAAAAGCAATACCAAATTATGCATTGTAAAAGAAGACTATGTCATAAAAGAAAATAACACTAAATACAGAGCTGTAGGCAAAGTGAAACTGTGGAAAAGTTTATATTCTTTTTTCTACTTACCAAATTATGTCATTTTTATAATGAGAAAAAAGGACCAGGGAAGTTTTCTACTCAGAAATTGGAAGAACATAAATAAAGATAATACTACCCCTGCCCTCTTCTGTGTTTATTTTCCACCAGCTATTATGCAGAACTGTTTCTTATATTTTATAGAGATGCATATTTACAGGTGTGTAATAAGTTGTTGACCTCAAAATGTCCATTACCAGGTTTAGAATTATAAAACAATTTCTTTAGAACCTTAAGAAATTGAGGACGATATGGGACTTAATACTTGAGAAAGATAAGACATTTAGTTCTTAGGGGATTTTTAAAAGAGAGACAGATATGACAGTATATCATGCTCCATGCCTTCTTCAGCATTTATGAGGCCTTCCTGACTATGTGCATTCTGGATGGAAGTCAGTTCATCATGTCTTACCATGGAAATGAAAGGTCTCAGATTTTCCTCTCGTACCCCATCACAGCTAGAAGACAGGTCCATTCTGGATCTAGTCCCAAGTCACTGATGAGTAAGTAGTGCCAAAATGAGCAGCGAATTATATTTTCTTCACTGCAGGGGTGGTGACAGTGGTGTCACTTTATCTAATAGAGACCAAAAATGCTTACTAGACTCTTTCTGAGAAAATATGGGTTATGCTCTCTGACTTCATCTCCCTTGGTCAAGTATTGTCTTGGAATCTAATAATTTACTCTGGTAAAAATAGTCATGAATCCTAAAACTGTTGGCTGAGGAATTGATAAGTAATAAGATATTTCGAGCATCTCAAAATATCTCCCAATAAATTATTTTACTAATTACAAAAGGGAAAAATGGTAACTTTCCAGTGGAGAAACCACATTAAATAAGTGGTCAAAGTTAACAGCATCCATACTGGAATACCAGTTGAAAATAAGGTCCAAGTCTTACCCATTTTTGTTCCCCCAGATTCTTTAACATGACAATAAATAGCAAAGTCTGAGATAGCTCGACATCTGTTGGGTGCTAAATATATACTCATGGTTCTCTTTCAAGTGGTATTTTTCCAATTTGACACAGCAAAAAGCCAATGGTCAATGAGAAGGAATTTATCCAAGGTGATATAAGTACAGAAATTTACAGGATAAAATTTGAACTCAGAGGTATCTGACTCCAAAGTTCATACTCTTTCTACTTTCTCACATTGCTTTTAGTTTGAAATCCAATCATATGATGTTATAACTGATTAACCATGTTACAGAGATTTATTCAACGCAAGAATAGAAATCAGAAATTTTTGTGTAAGGAAGAGTCACAAACTCAAATGCTAATGACTGTTCCATTAATACATAAAATGAGTCAGTTCTGTGTAGTGTATGGAAATGGTGTGTGGCCAGGGCTAAGGTGACATGAAGAATAAATGATTTATGTGAACAGGGCAGCTCCATCAGATAGAATCCATCATTGGCATCAGAGTGTGAGACTTTCCAAATTTTAAACATTGGCAGCCAATTTTAAAAAAGTAAAACACAGCTGGCCAGACTGAGAACAACTATGTGCCGTATTTGGCCTGTGGTTGCCCATTTATATGCTCTGGCAATCACCATTGTTATTCCTCATATTGTCAGTGACCCTGTCCTCTCATGTGGTGTCTGTGTGGGTGCCTCACCAGGTGCACCTGTCCGGGGATCACAGCCATTGACAGGAACACAGCAGGTGGGGTCAAACTATAGCTGAAGTTAAAGTGTGAAAGGCTGGCACTAGTATTGGCATTTTGTAACATTATCTGAGGGTGTGAGGAAGAATAGAAGAGGACTCAAACTCCTTAGTCTATCATCTCCAGCCCTCCTGACGGGCACTGCCAACCACCAATGATGTGGATTTGATTTCCCAGCTCCTTGTGTGGGCCCTCGAAATAGCAACACTGTTGAAAAAATAACAGTGTGCCCCTTATAAATATGCATTCTAACTATTGGTAATACTCTGAGTTTATTTAAAATTATCAAATAAAGTAGATGGAATATAATTATTCAAAATGTATTTGCACTCAAAAGAGAGAATTCAGAGCTTCCTTCATTCATTTATTAAGGAATTACAGCATGGATTCCTTCACCAGACTAAGTTCAAACTACTTATTGCCTATGACCTTGGATAAGTTATTGAACCTGGATGTCAGTTCCCTCATTTCTAATGTGTGAATAATAATAGCATCTACCTTATGGTATGGTTGTGACTTCAGGTGATTTAATGGCACAAGAGGAGTGTGTTTTCTGAGTTATCTACTATTATTAAGTTTATGGGAAAGTAACTGATTAAGAACAATGCTAGAAAATAACTAAAAATATGGCCATAAATACTAACATACTAGTCTTAATTTGCTAGATCAAGAAAGTTTCATACAAGTTCTTCTAAAATATAATACAGGACATTCAAGAATCTCTTCAGTAGTAATTGAATGATGATAGCTACTAAAGTCATTAGAATTCTGCAAAATTTTAAAGCAGCTACTTTCTTTATAGATATTCAGAATGAAATAATAAAAAATAGATGATAATGGAATTAGTTATAGATTCTTCAGTATTTTTCCCAGCATAAAAAGTTGATGTCACTATGACTCTGCCTGAGAGTGACATAAAATATCAATTCAGGGAAAGGATGATAAAAACTTTTTTTAAGGCATTTTGTCAGATACCTTCTAGAACTGCTAAATTGCCTTTCTATTCTCAATAACACGAGTCAAAGGCCTCAAAGCCAGTATAAAAAATGGGAAACAATCCATCTCAGGAGTATCACCTGATAGGAGAAAACAGGATTTCCAAATCAATTTGTCATGATCCAATATGGATTAAGCAGTTTATTTGTTTTGACATTTCTCATTTGCTAAGTGCCAGCATGGCAAAGTAATCTCTCTGTGATACAGACACAGACCAGAACATTTATTATTATTTGTTTAGGGGATTTATAGCCCCCTTTCCTCCAAAGAAGTCATTTGAGAGCTGAAATATCTTGAAATTGAGACCACATGTGGTTTCACCTGATAATAGTTTAATCTCATCATTTCACCCCTGCAGTGGAAAGCCATGCTCTACAACCTTGGACATGGAATGAAAACCTTCCAGATTTATGTAGAGAACGAACTACCTAGAATCAGACTTGAACACTCATCCCTCATAGGAAGTGAGGGGCAGCAATTTGTATTCTAGAACCTTCTTAATCCAGTTTACTTTACTTCCTTCCCATTTGTCTTACTGTTCAATTGGAGGGAAATAGACACCTGATAGAGACTAAAGTTCAAGAGATAAGATAGGGGTCAGGCATGGTGGCTCATGCCTGTAATCCTAGTACTTGGGAGGCTGAGACAGCAGGATTGCAGGTTCAAAGTCAGCCTCAGCAACTTAGCAAGACCCTCAGAAATTGAGTGAGATCCTGTTTCAAAATAAAAAGGGCTCGGGGGTATAGCTTGGAGGTAAAATGCCCCTAGTTTCAATCCCCAGTACCAAAACTAAAATAAAATGAAAAATAAGAGAGAAGCTGGCCTTGAACCTGCGATCCCACTGTCTCAGCTTCCCAAGTACTGGGATTTAGGTGTGCGCCACCATGGCTGGTCCCGGTCTCATCTCTTGAAATTTTAGTCTCACTCTGGAGTCTAGGTCCCTATTTCTCTCCAATTAAACAGTAAGACAGGATAGTGGGACAACCTCTTGATTGAGAGTCAAATCAACTTACTTACGTGTGAACCCTAGCTTTCATTTCCTGTTTCATGTTTAACAATTATATAACCTCTCTAAACTTCAGTTTCCTCATACATAAGACAGAGACAATATTTTTCTCATGGCTTTCAGTAAAGTTTAAAACACATAATACAAGTAAACCAACTAGCATAATCCTTGGCCCACAGGGCCTCCATAAACACTTGTCCTTCCCTGTAGCTCTTCCTGGTTCACCTAGGCTCTCTATGCTTTGAAGGTGGGGGTATGAGGGTTGGGGCATCTTTCTCTGGTACAGACTCACATTACTTAAATTGATCCCCAAAGGCTTCATTCTCCAAAATGTCCTTGTCAACACACTTTAAGACAGAATTTTGAATAGACAAGACCCAGTTCCATATATGAAAGCTTGACAGGAAATATAAAAATAAGATATGAAAAAGAAGAGGAAGGAATCAGAGAGAAATGATTCGATCAGTGAAGCAAATTTACCTGGACATGGGGATGGTCAGTCTCTTAACAGAAGAGGCAGGAATGTCACTGGAGAACAAGTATTTCCAGCATCTCAAACCCAGGTTCCCTGGATTGCTACTGCTAGATGTAAACATCAGCTCACATACTATTGCCGTGTCTACTTGTATGTATTTATATTTCTTTTTGAACATTATGTATACCAATTATGTTTTGAATGTACTAGCTTATTTGTATGTTAGAATAAATGCTGGCGAGGATGTGGGGAAATAGGAACTCGTCTACACTGTTGGTGGGATTGCAAATTAGTGCAGCTGCTATGGAGATCAGTGTGGAGATTCCTCAGGAAATTGGGAATGGATCCACCATATGATCCAGATATAGCACTCCTGGGTATCTTTCCAAAGGGATTGAAATCAGAAAATCATAGTAATATATGCATATCCATGTGTACAGCAGCACAATTCCCAGTAGCCAAATTATGGAACCAACCTAGGTGTCCATCAACAGATGAATGGATTACAAAATTATGGGATATACACACAATGGAATTCTACTCAGCAATCAAGAAGAACAAAATAATGTCATTTGCAGGAAAATGGATGGACCTGGAGAACATTATGTTAAGTGAGATTAGTCAGTCACAGAAAGTGAAGGGCCATATGTTTTCTCTCATATGTGGAAGCTAGGGAGTAATCGGGATATCAGAGAGACTTCAGATAATGGAGGAGAAACGTCAGTGGAGCCAGCGAGGAGGTCTAGGGAAAGGGGGAGAGAGGGAGGATCAGTGAAGGAGTCACTTCCATTGACATGATGTACATATGTGAGAATACCAATGTTGATCTCAATACATACCCTATGTGGGGAAGAGGGGAATAGGGAGGGAGCCGGGGGAAAGCCCACCAAGTACTGTGTGCATGTATGTCGCTATCACTATGAACTACATTATGATGTGAGACTATACTGCAGCAATAAAATTATTTAAAAAAATTGCTACCTCTAGTTTGGGTACTGAAAGGAATGGCCCAAGAGCACCCAGGTAGAGTGCCTCTGTTTTTAGAAGGGAAGGGCAGGATGGCGGAAGGGAACAGATTCCAAATTCTGTGCTCCCAGGTTCCAAAATTAAGGCAAGTGCATTTAGTGCATACCCATGCACAGGCTGATCTCTGCTTGGTAACCAGAGAATGAGTCCTTAGTAACCTAGGACTCTTCCAAATTCAAAGCAGTGCTCTGGCCTAAAAACAAATCTGAATTACAGGAGCAAGTGTTTGGGAGGTGTTTGTGCAGCCATCCTCAGGCTGAGCATTTCCCCTGCACAACTTTGATTAATCTTCTCAGCAACACCATGAGGAAATGGGGATTGGGAAAGTGTGCTTCTGGTATTTTTGTTTCTACAGTAGAAGCTGGCTTTCCTCCATGAACACTCATAAACTGGAGAATTCCCTAAGCATAAACAGGGAAATTGAATGCTGGACGGTTAAAAGGAATCATAAAGGTCCACCACGGGATTGCTGCAATTTCTGCTATTTACTATGACCTCCAAGCACTACACAGACAGTCCCATAAAGTCCTCTCACCACATCCGAAGTCTTCAAAATGTTGCAAGATTTCAGGCCACAGGCATACATGGAAAACAGAAATCTCTTCCTAAGTCTATCCTACCCCTAAAAATTATCTATGTTGGATCTGATGAAATCTCAATTCCCAGACCTAACAGATTCCTCCCTAGACAGATTGAAAATGTCTCAAACCATAGAGTTGTTTTGGAATTAAATGTTCCTAAAGAAATTGTAGAACTAAATATATCTTAAAGAGCATCACACTCAAAACTGTGTTCTCGAATGGTCCCATTGGGCCACATTGCTTACTTGAGCCCCCTGTCATGGGCACTTTGCCAATAGGACTACTGGAATCTGCTTGGATAGTCTCAATCCTGGGGGTCCCTATGCATTCAGGTAGGTCATTTACATCTACCTAGCACCATTTCACAGCATCTTTTAAATTCTGAAGTAGCCAAGGTTTAGCACCATTTTAAAAAAACTGTCTATGATTTAAAAAGTAACTCCTAATTATGTCTGGTTTCAAACCCTGGTTGGTTCTACCACTTACTAGATGTATGACCTGGGGAAAAATATTTCACCTTTCTGGGTCTTAGTTTCTTCATCTGTAAATTAGGGATGCTAACAGTTTCTGCCCTGCAAGGCTATTGTGAGGATTAATAAGGATACATAATGATGTATTTAAAGTCACCTGGAATAGTTTCTGAACTATCTGATTCCTTAACAATCCTATATGTAACCTTCTTATGATAAAATTATGACTTAAGGATATTCAATAATTCATCCATGACATAGCTACTATACATGGGAGGGACTTTTCTAAATTCATTCTAAAAAATTGGCTGAGGGCTCTGAGGAGTTATGGAAAAATAATTGAAAATAAAAAGCCAAAGGTACAATAGACCAGGAATCAAGAGATCTAAGCCCAAGTTTCTCCATCTCTTAAATGGATAGGTTGGGGCCCAATTTCCTGGTTAAGCTGGTATTTATGAAGCAATCTCTGCTCTCCAAATGTTCCCCATTAAAATAGTTATGGAGAACATGGAAAATTTTTAAATGTGTGATATTTCATGAAATAACAAGTACTTCTACGGTTTGGAAGAGATAGTCTATGTAGAAAATGGATGCAGATGGACTAACCAGTATGTATGCTGTTCTCTGGAACAGAACAGTATGTCCCTCTGAGATGATGGTAAAGAAATGCCAAACCTTATACCCACCATCCAACTGCCTCCCAGTGGCTGCAAAATTAAAAACAACAACAAAAAGTGCATCCACGTCCAGTCCCATCGCCTCGCCCTACCATTCATGTACTGATGCTGGACTTTTCATACCGGGTCCTGGTCCCATGCAGTTGACTAATGAAGTCACTGGACAACAGAAGGGCACATGTTAAGAGTAAGAAAGTTTCATTTTTAAGCCAAGGAAAATTAGAGAATAGAGAGACCGAAAAGCTCCCACAGAGAGAGGAGGGAACTCGAAAGGCGGTAGCTGCTGCTAGCTGCTGGTCTAAGGGTTTATATCCTCTTTTTGTCTTCTTTGTCTCCTTCCCTCTCCCCTCCTCCTCTTCTTGTTGATGTGCACCTAGTCCTCAGGGTTCTTTTCTTCTTGTTTTCCTGTGGGTCATGAGTGGTCAGGCTGCACCTGGAGTCGCTGATTTAATCTGTAGGTTTGGACAGACACCACACTGTCTGTGGTCTTGGGGAACAGCCACACTGTTCAGGGTCAGTCTCAGGCACCGAAACTCTAATCCATATCACACAGCAGTCTGAGAAATAGTGCTAGCCATATTACTCAAGGCCAGTCTAATCTCCTTGTTCTCATCTTTATTAACCCTGTATCTCCCAGCGTCCTCAATCCCTCACTGCCTAGCTGTTTCTAACTCCTCGGTGCTCTTTTTTACAAGTTGTAAAATGAGGTTCTCCATGGGGCCACCATCACCACTATATTCATCACACACATATCAGCATACCCTTTTAACATGCTTTCAAAAAAAACCGCCTAGAACTTCAAAAGCTTAATGACTAAGCAAACAGTATAATTTATGGAAATAAGCAAAGACCAACCAAACAAAATCAAACAAAGACTATTCAGAACTGACTCTACCAACAGAGTCAGCGATTGCCTCTTAAGCTTTGGCAGTGACTCAAAGGCAGGCGGAGGAGTCGGAGAGTTCTCCGCTGGAGTGGAGAACAAGGGAGGCTTCAGGCACATCCCAGATGAAGGCTGCTGGCCTGGGGAAGATGTAGACGGGCTACCTAGAAGCAGGGCATCCTGTTGTGTTTGGTTAGGGGTATATTTGGTTTTCTCTGGTTGGTCCTAAGGTAGAAGCGGGGACCAACATTAGAGAATGTGTTAGTTATTGATCAAGTCCTGGTCATGTGGGGCTGATTCTTACAGGGGTTATTGTTTGGACTACCTGGACAGGTTGCTAGAGATAGTGACCTGACCTCCTTTGTGTCTGACTTACAGATAGTAGTCTGGCTTCCAGGGCTGGCTGCTGTAGATAATAGGTGGGTTTCCTAGACTGGGTGCTATAGACCGATTTTTTAATAGTCTGGTGATAGTTGGTATATTCAGTCTCTCAAACTTACTACATTTTGGGATGTGCACGTGAAGGCATAGACAGAGAAACACCTTTTCCCAGAATATGTCAGAATTCTAATTTTTCATAGAAATGTTTCTGACTAGAAAAGATTCATGGACTGCCAAGGGTTTTGTGAGTTTCTAATCCCAGAGGCAGCGCACTTATGCCACTGGATAAGAGAAGAGTTCCTCTCAGTCTAGAAGAATTGTATTGGACAAATTCTATTTTCGAGATACACTCTCTGTTTTTGTTCTGAGCCAGGGTTTCAGCAAGCAGTGTAGTGGGCATTAAGAGTAGCTGAGGATGACTTTGTATTCCATCTGCTATCAAACACCAAAATAAGACCAGCACCTCCTGGGTCAAAGAAAAAGAAACAGTATCAGCATTAAAAAAGGGGGTGTCAGCCAGGCATGGTGGAGCACTCTTGAAATCCCAGTACTTGGGAGGCTGAGACAGGAGGATCGCGGGTTCCTGGCCAATCTCAGCTACTTAATGAGGCCCTCCGCAACTTAGTGAGACCCTATTTCAAAATAAAGAATAAAAAATAGGGCTGGGGGTGGAGCTTGGAGATAGAATGCCTTTGGGTTCAATCCCCAGTACCGTAAACATAAAGGGGGGTCGTCTTCAAGGAATCATAGCTCTGAAAACCATTTCCTACACATAAAAGAATTCTTAGAAACAAGTATTTGCCTTTTTTTTTCAAAGATATGCAAGAAACTATAGTCCCCATTAGGGGAAAAAATAGAGTATGCTGCCCAGTCCTGAGAAGAGATCAAGACACAACAAAAAGACAAAAGGCTGAGATTTTATCTAAAATCAGAAAAATATAATTCTCTCTAAAACTACAAAAGTAGAAATGAAATCCAAAGGTAGGTACCTTTAAAGAGAATAATTTGCATTTCTTTAATTCCTAGTCAAGGAAAAACTAAAGAAGTTACTTCATAATACAGAGGAAGAGATAAAAAGATTAAGAGTAAATGATAAAATGGGAGGAAAAGTAACAAAAAGAACAAAAAATATATATTATGTAATATATGTAATGTGTATGTATTATGTGTGTATGTATATCTACATACACACACACACACACACACACACACACACATATATATATACATATATAATATATAAATATATATAAAATAGGTGGGGGGAGAAAAATTTCCTGAAATTAAAAAATGACTGCACCTATAGACCAAAAGGGTCCACCACAGTATTCCAGGAAAATAATATAAAACTTGACAATTACATTAAATGTCAATAATCAAGGAAAAATCCATATTTTCAACAATAGAAGTAATATCATATAAGCCTTAAAATTCTCCTCTATTGGAAGAGATTGCAGAAGAAAATGGAACAATGTCTACACAGTTGGATAAAAAAATCAGAAAATTCCCTACATCAAGTCAGCTGCTTATTTACAAATGGAAGGGAAGGAATTGTTTTCTTATACATGATAGAAAACTGGAAAAATAATTTTCACATAGATTGCCTGAATAAAGTCTTCAGAATATATTTCTGGCGACCAAGAATTTAATGGAAATGAAAGAAACAAAAATATGAAGGACATAAAATAAAAAGACTGAGGCTGAGCACATAATAAAATTAAACATGTAGTTACACATCTATCCAATTTTTTATAAATAAGGTAAAATCAATACAAAACTTTAAAATTATATTTTAAATAATAGGAAAATATAAAAATAAAATTCAGTAGTTTACTAATAATGATAATGTACCAGCTGGGCGTGGTGGCGCACGCTTGTAATCCCAGTACTTTGGGAGGCGGAGACCGGAGGATCCGGGTTCGCGGCCAGCCTCAGCTCGCTCTCTCTCTCTCTCTCTCTCTCTCCCTGTGTGTCTCTCTCTCTCTCTCTCTCTCTCTCTCTCTC
>PVJS01016843.1:0-36955 GCA_004027185.1 Glis glis
GAGAGAGAGAGAGAGAGAGAGAGAGAGAGAGAGAGAGGAGAGAGGAGAGAGAGAGAGATTGATCGCACGCGCATGCGCGCTGAGGCTGGCCGCGAACTCGGATCCTCCGGTCTCCACCTCCCAAAGTACTGGGATTACAAGCGTGCGCCACCACGCCCGGCTTTGTTTAATTATTTTTAAATGTTGCTATATGTGGCTTGCTATTATTTTGTTGAGGATTTTTGCATCCATATTCGTAAGAGACAGTGTTCTGTAGCTTTCTTTCCTTATGATGTCATTATCTAATTTTGATATCAGGGTAATTCTTGATGCAGAGAATGAGTTGGGAAATGCTCTTTCTTCTTTCATGTGTTAGAAAAGTTTGTAAAGAATTGATATTAATTCTTCTAACATTTGGTAGAATTAAGTGTTAAGCCATCTGGGACCAGGTTTTTCTTTGTGGATAGTCCTTTGATTACTAATTCAATCTGTTCGCATCTTATGGGCCTATCCAGATGGTCTCTTTCTTTTTGAGCCAGTTTTGGTAGTTTGTGTCTTTCTAGGAATTTATCCATTTGATCTAAGTTATCCTTTTTATTTTTATACAATTGTTCTGAGCATTCCATCTTAATTTATTTTATTTCTAAAATATCCCTTTTTATTCCTGGTTTTTGGAACTTGACTCATGTATTTTGCTTTCCTGGTAAATCTAGTCAAAAGATTGCCAATTTTGTTCATCTTTTCCAAGAATCAGTTTTGGTTCCAATTACTTTCTCAAATTTTCATTTTTTTATTATAAATTGACAATTTATATATGTATATATTTATGAGACACAAAGTAAGGCCATGATTTATAAATATAATGTGGATTAACTAAATCAAGAAATTATTAATATAACTATCATTCCAAGTACTTGAGATTTTTTTGTGATGAGAAGATTTGAAATGCACTATATTAGAAATTCTGAAATGTACACCATATTGTCATTTACTACAATCACCACACCGTGATAGGTCTGATATATTCCTCCTGTATAACTGAGATTTCATACCCTTTGGCTACCATCTCCCCAATCTCTCTAAGCCCTAATCCATTGATTTTTTTTTTGGTACTGCTTTTCTCTTCTCAATTTCATTGTTTTCTGATTTAGTTCTTCTGCTTTCCTTACTACTGCTTGCTTTGATTAATTTTGCTATCATTTTTCTTGTATCTTAAGGAGAAAGGTTAATTTGTTGATTTGAGATCCTTCTTTCTTACTTTAGACACAGCTATACAGTTTCTTTTAACCAATGCTTTAGCTGCATTCTATAAATATTGACATGATGTATCTTCATTTCTACTCATTTTAAAATATATTCTAACTTTCCTTATGATATATTCTTTAACACAACACATTGGTTATTTAGAAGTTTTTTGTTTAATTTCAACTTTTTTAATTTTTCCAATTTCTTTCTTGTATTGGTTTCTGAACTCATTCCATTGTAGTCAGAGAATAAACTTTGTATTATTTCTGTCATTTTTAAATTTCTTTGTTTGTTTTGTGGTCTATACTGGACAGCACCTATACGCTTTGAAATAATGTGTATTCTGCTGACATTGGGTATTCTACAGATGTTTCTTAGGTTGAACTGCTTTATTGTATTGATAAAACTTACTACTTTTTGACTGATATTCTGCCTAGTTGTTTATTCACTAGTGAGATTTCCAACCACAATTTTTGAATTGTCTATTTATCCCTTCATTGCTCTCAGTTTTTGCTTTATGTACTTTGGTGCTTCATGTACTTTTTTTTTTGGTGAATATACTTTTATTTTTTTCTGCTACTGGGAATTGAACCCAGGGGTATTCTATCTCTGAGCTACACCCCCAGCCCTATTTTTTATTCTTTATTTTTGAAACAGGGTCTCATTAAATTGCGGAGGCCTCACTAAGTAGCTGAGACTGGCTGCAAACCTGTCATCCTCCTGTCTCAGCCTCCCAAGTACTGGGATGACAAGTGTGCACCACCACACCCGGCAATGGTGAATATGCTTTTTATTGTTCTATTTTTCTCATGTGTTGACTTTTAATGCCATTATGCAATGTCCATCCTTATTTCTGATAGTAGTTCTTTAAAAATATGTTTTTGTCTGATATTGATACAATGGGTCTGGCTCTCTCATGGTTGCTATTTGTCTGATAGAGCTTTCTGTTCCTTTGCTTTCAATCGAATCATATCTTTTAAGTTTAAAGCATGTCTCTTGTAAAGAGCATATTTCTTGCTTTAGAAAAATACCATCTGACATTCTGTCTTTTCTTGGATTGCTTAATCCATTCACATTTAATGCTGATTGATATAGTTGGATTCATGTCTGCCAGGTTACTTTTTGTCTTCTGTCTCACATCTCCCTTGATATTCTATTCTTCCCTTCTTTCTTTTGCACTGAGTGAATATTTTCTAAGGTAGTATTTTAAAATTATTTAATAATATTTGTAATTTTGAGCTATTTTATTAGTGTATGCACTGATTTTTTCATGAAATGCCACTTAGCTTATTAGGAAAGTGTTCATATTTATGTGAATTTAATTCCAGTGTGACAAAGAAACATTTTACCCATTTAGTTCTATTTCACCTATTTTTTGCAATATTATTGTTATACATATCAAATGTGTAGTTGTTACAAACCCAACAATGCATTGTTGTAACTTTTACTATATACAATCTTATGTCATTTAAACAATCTGAGACAAGAGAATGAGTATACATTTATACCTTCTGATTAATTATTTCTGGCTCTTTTAAATTGTTCCTGTTGATTCCAGTTATCATCTGGGGTAATTTTCTTAGCTTAATACAACTTTGCTTTAACCCATCCCTGGTGCTGTTTATGGAAAATATATTACATTTCTATATGTGATAAGTCAAACAGTAGATCATATACATTTGTTTGATACAACTGCTTTTTAAATCAGTTAAGAGGGAAAAATGGAAGAACTATGCATATATGCTGATTTTCCCCCTCCAATTACGTGATTACCTTTATAGGACCTCTTTGTCTTGCATGTGGATTTACATTGTTTTGGGTCATTTGATTTCAGCCCAAAGAACTTTCTTTTGTATTACTTGTAAGGCAGGTCTGCTAGGAGCAAATTCCTTCGGATATTGTTATTGGGAATGTCTTCATTTCAAAGATAGCTTTCCTGGCTATGGGACTCTTGGTTGATTTTTTTTTCTTTAGTATTTTGGATATGTTGCTCTATTTCTTTCAGGCCTCAATTATTTCTGCTGAGAAATTAGCTGCTAATTGTATTGAGGTTCACTTATAAGAGGAATGGATTTTCACTTGTTGTTTTTGAAATTTTCTTCTAGTTTTTGGCTCTGAGTATTTTTACAATGACTTTTCTTTTCTTTCTTTCTTTTCTTTTTGTGGTTCTAGGGATTGAACCCAGGGGAAATCTACCTCTGAACTATACCCCAGACTTATTTTATTTTTTTTTTATTTTGAAACAGGGTCTCACTATGTTGTTGAGGCTGGCCTCAAACCTGCAATCTTCCTGTCTTAGCCACCCAAGTACTGGCATTATAGGTGTGCACCACCACACCGGACTGGCTTATTTTTTTTTTTTTGGTAAGTCATTTTACATTCATTTTACTTGATGTTTGTTGAGCTTTCTGTGTGTATATGTTAATGTTTTCCATAAATTTGGAAACTTTCCAGTCATTATTTCTTTGAATATTTTTTTTCCTTCATCTCTTCCACTTTAGGAGATCACATTAAATGTTTGCTAGCGTATTAAGTGGTGCCCCACATTTCTCAGGTTTTATGTATTTATTTTTATTGTTTGTATGCTTTTATTGGTGCATTATAGTGTCACATCCTAATGTAAATCATGCTGACAGTGACATACATGCACACAGCACTTGGTGCCCCCGTGCCTCCTCATCTCCCCCATTCCTCATACAGAGTACTGAGATTGACATTGGTATTTTCACATATGTACACAGAGCCGATGGTATAATTCATTCAATGAACCTCACTCTTCCCTCTCCCCTTCCCTCAGACCATCTCCCTGGCTCTATTGAGGTTTCTCCTCCATTATCTGGAGTCCCTCTGGTATCCCGATTACTCCCTAGCTTCTGCATATTAGAGAAAACATATGACCCTTCACTTTCTGTGACTGGCTAATCTCACTGAACATAATATTCTCCAGGTCCTTCCATTTTCTTGAAAATGATATAATTTTGTTCTTCTTTATTGCTGAGTAGAATTCCATTGTGTGGATATCCCATAATTTTGTAATCCATTTCTCTGTTGATGGACACCTAGGTTGGTTTCATAATTTGGCTATTGTGAATTGTGCTGCTATGAACATGGATATGCACATATTACTGTAGTTTTCTGGTTTCAACCCCTTTGGAAAGATACCCAGGAGTGGTATAGCCAGATCATATATGGTGGATCCATTCCCAGCTTTCTGAGGAATCTCCACACTGATCTCCATAGTGGCTGAACTAATTTGCAGTCCAACCAACAGTGTAGAAGAGTTCCAATTTCCTCACATCCTCGCCAACATTTATTATTTTTTTGACTTCTTGATGATTGCCATTCTGATTGGGGTTATATGGAATCTCAGTGTAGTTTTGATTTGCATCTCCCTGATTGCTAATGATGTTGAACATTTTTTCATGTGTTTATTGGCCATTTATATCTCTTCTTTTGTGGATTATCTATTCAATTCAATTGCCCATTTCTTGATTGGGTTGTTTTTTTAGTGTAAAATCTTTTAAGTTCTTTGTATATTCTAGATATTTGTCCTCTTTTAGAGGAATAACTGGCAAAGATCTTCTCCCATTTTGTAGGCTCTCTTTAGACTCTTGATCATTTCCTTTGATGATCAGAAACTTTTTAGTTTAATTCCATCCCATTTATTAATTCTTGTTTTAATTTCCTGGCCTTTGGGAGTCTTATTGAGGAAGTTTCTACCTGTGCCTATATGTTGGAGTGTTGGACCTATGCCCTCCTCTAGTAGCTTTATTTTTCTCTTTTATCTGGATTACATAATGTCTATGAGTCTTTTTTCCAGCTTGCTAATACTATCTTCAGCCAGTTCCAAACTTCAGTTAACCCCCTCTTTCAAAATTTATTTCAGTTATTGAACTTTCCACTCCAGAGTTTCCATTTGGCTCTCTGGTTTCTATTTATTGAGATCCTGCGTGCTGTGTCATTGTTGTCATACCTCCATGACTTTTTAAATCGTGCTGTATTTTAGCCTACTGGACCTGTTGCAATGACTGCTTTGAAGTCTCTGTCTTTTAATTCTCATATCTGGCCATTCTCATAGGCTGTTTGCTTTTCCTACTTTTAAAATTTTTTGGTGTATGGGTTATTATTTTTTTACATGTCATATGATTTAGATAATATGTGTAGCAACTCTAGCTATTGTTCACCTTCAGGGCTTGCTACTATTATTAACTTTTTAATGTTTTAGTGACTAAATATATTACTTTAATGAGGTCTATTTCCCTCTGACTGAATGATGCCTCTGAGTTTGCTCCTCAGGGGCTCTGGCTTGGATATGACGTAGTCACTCTGGGTGACAAGTGTAAACAACAAGGTGTTTACTTCCCACTTGCTGGCTCTATTTTCTATTGTGTCCCACCATGTTCTGGGGCATTTGCTGCATAGACTTATGCCATCAAATGAATCTCTCTTTAAGGATTAGTTTTTTCATTCAGTATTTGAGATTTGTTTTTAGTACAAGCCGATTTCTTCTGAGGTGACTCTTTTCCTGTTACTTCCAGAAAACTAAAAAAACTTACAGTCTTGGTCAAACTTTGAATGATCTACTACTCACATCCTAATTGTGTTTACTATGAATGTTAGACAGCTTAATAGAAATGAGCAGGTCAAGACAGGACTGGGATGGAGCTGAGGGGAAATTAAGCAAACCTTCAAGAAATGTGGCACTCCCCACCCAGCTGTGGTTAGAGAAACACAGAGATATTAGGAGGTTAAACTTACCTGCCCAAAGATAGCTTCTGGCAGGGCTGGAATCCTTCACTTGACCACTTTAGACCTTAGGCACCTATGGGGAAGTTTCAAACATGGCAAAAACAGTGCAGATGTGGGTGGGTGGGGAGATAGTGACCTCAACTGCATATATACAAGAGGGGAGGTTTTCAGACAAAATAAAGCTTGTCACATGGAAGACTGCCCATCAATTTTTCTACTCCAGGAAGTGGATCATACCAGACCCTTTCTCTAGAATGTAACACCTTTATAGTGGCCTTCCTCCAAACTGTATCCCCACTTCCCTAAATAAACCTTTTACATTCCCCTATTTGGGATTTCCATTTGAAATCTTTCTTTTGGGAAGCAAGGACCTAGGCAGAGAGATCACCACACTATAACATTTATTTCTAGGAGATATTATCATCGTATAACACACCTTCATTGTTTTTGAAAGTACCCATTGGCTTGAACGTCTCTACTTTCTCTGAACTCATATGGAATTGGAGTTCTTTGTTGTACGTCTACTTCTCAAATTCCAAGGCAAAATCTCTGATCTATGGCTCTGAAGCTGTAGGTAGGCGACAATGGCGAAGTTCTTTCTGTGTGACCCACTTTGGAAATAGCATGTGGTATAGGTGTCACCAGTAGCCTCGGATCTTCTCAGCTAACCTCTACCACTTTGTGACATCTAACTCATGAGCCAGGGCAAGGGACAGAGGGCTCAGTATCTTCAGTAGCACACCGTCCAATGTAGATTTCTGTTTCACAGTTGAGAATAAACAGAAGAATGAATCGCCACCTCTTGTCTTTACTTGCCTGGAAAGCATTCTCAGCAAAATATCAGTGGAGGCAGGGTGGGGAATGCTGGTGTTCTGACCCTTTTGTGAAGATAGGCTTCTGACTGGAAGAGAAAGGGGCTGTGTGTTCTTGGCTACAACTGTCCAGAGCCAAGTTTTCATCCCATTGAACCATGGGGGTGGAAGGAGGGAACGGGATCTTGTTCAAACACCACCAATTCTTGTTGTTCTTGCTGAATTTTAGTATGTTTAAAAAATAAATGTTTCTTCATCTTATGTATGCTTTTAGAGCCAATTCCAGAGACATTGTTTTTCTTGTTAATAAATATTTTTCACCTTTTCACTAAGGAGAAAACGCAGATTTTCTCACACCATCACTTTAGAAGTGGCACTCTCTCACGAGTTTTTAAATTATTCCCCTTATGAGCTGTAGGATATTTGGAAATGTTAACATTTCTGTGCTTGAGTTGCCACATTAATTGTAAGGGTTAAACAAGTTAATGCTTGAAGAAATTTGTAAATTATAAAATGCATTGCATGTTAGTTAAAATTTATCCCTTACTGGTCAGAGCAAATTGTAGTTTAATTTCCAAGATAATGCAATCCTGGGACCTGCAATAACCTCTAAAGACAATCTACTACTGGGACATCTCCTCAGGACCATGGGCAGTCGGTGAAATAGGTCTGGTAGTATTTTCTTCCTTGTCTTGGTGCTGCCTGACTCAGGGTGTAGATCAAGCTTTATTAAATTCTCTCCCTACCCATCCTGTTCAGTCATCAAGGGGAAAGAGGTGAAGGTGGTGCCCTCTTATCTGGGATCTGCTCTAAATGGGAATTAGGCTGAGGATAATGGGAGACTGATAGAACACCAATTAGACTTGTCCTGGTTTCTTTCCCCCAAAGTGAAAGCTGCTTTTATTATTTTAATTATTTGAATGTCTACTATTTTCCAGGAGCACTGCTGACTTCAGGAAGGACTAAACACATCCTTAAGAATGGAGTCTTGCTTCCAAACAATTGGCAATCTAGATAGGAATTAAGACAAGTACATCTTCAATAGGGGTTTCAGTGGGATAAAATGAAACAAAGAATGGGAGGGAAAAGATTGATCAGACAGAGAGAAGGCAAGAGTACCAGCAATCAGGAAATTATAAATCAGCAGTGGCTCTCGTGACCTGCGCTCCATACAGTGAGAAGAGCATTTGGTGGCAGCACATGGCCTTAGTTTAAGTGGTAAGATATAGGCGAGGCATAGTGTCGCACTCTTGTAAACCCAACACTTGGGAGGCTGAGACAGGAGGATTGCAGGTTCACAGTCAGCCTCAGCAACTTTTTGAGGCTTTCCACAACTTAGTGAGACCCTGTTACAAAATAAAAAATAAAATAGGGCTGGGGAGGTGTAGCTCGGAGGTAGAATGCCCCTGGGATCAATCCCTAGTACCAGACACACACATAGAAAAGTGGTAAGAGATACAATTTAGCTAATATGCATTGTACTCTATAATTTTTTTCATGCATTTTCTTATTTTATCCTTATACCCAATGTGAAAACCAAAGCACAGCAAGCTAAATGTATTCCCCAAAATCCTACGGCTCACAGGCTGTGTAGGACTTGAATAATCCTGCTAAAGGAGTCTATACATTATTTCTTGGGAGCTAGGTAGTCATCAAAGATGTTCCAGAAAGTCAGGACCCTCTGTTCTCTTTCTATCCCAGATGAACTATGGGAGACATTTGAGAAGTGGAAAGGCAGGGAGAGGGTGTCAATATGCAAACGGAAGAAATAACGTCTAGTCCTACTTTGTTAATTGGTTGATGGTCCCCTGCCCCTATTTAAAGCGTGTTATGGTTAGATATAGAATGGCCCCTAGAAGAGCTCATAAACTGGTGTTTGGAGTTGATACAATTGAGTCTCGAGGGTTGTAATCTCAGCAGTGGATAAATTCATTGTAATGGATTTATCTGGGGTGGTGGCTAGAGGGGGGATCCCTAGGGGTGCAGACCATGATGTGAGGAGCACAGCCCATGTGCTCTCTCTCCACCTCCCACCGCCATACCCTGAGATCTGCGGTCCCCAGCCTCACATGGACTGAGCCCAAAACCATAAGAAAATCAATCTTCTTTCCTCTAAGTTACATGGTCAATCTTTTAGATTATAGCCTCAAAAATGCTGACCAAAACAGAGCATAATTTCCTAAACTTTAAGAAGAAAGTGCTAAAGTAGAAGGTTCCCAAGGTCTTTTCCATCTATAAACATTCTATGTAAGTCTACTGCATACTTCACTGTTCAGTTATCTCACTGATGTGATGTAACATCCCTCTTCATTGTAACTCCCATGTTAAACATATTCATCCCAGCTGTTGCATTTTTAAAATGTGGTGTTCAGTGATACTGTCAAGCACATTTCCTTGTGTCTAAGAAGTATTTGATATACTCAGAATGCTGTCATTATAGGGTAAATATTTAAATGGAATCTTTTTTTGCTAAGTTGCTTCATCAGACGTTAGCCATTACCATAATTCAGCTCCACTGAGGAACTAGACAGGCCAGTAGCAAGACAATGTTGGGATTTACAATCTGTTGGAATTGCAGATTAGAGGCAGATCAGGGAATGGAAATGAGGATCCAGGTCCTAGGAATGTGGCACCTGAAACAATGATGAGGAGGCAGGAGAGGCTGCTCAGGGAAGACTCTGGAGGTAGTACAGGCCTTTGAGGAGGAAAAGGGGTTGAAAATCATGAAGGAGCCAGACAGGTTATGCCAAGCAAAAATTCCTTACTAGACTGGCAGTTAGAGAAGAGTAAGGGACTTTAAATTGGACAAAATGAATAGCGACCTTACTCATCACAAGATGCATAGTACGGGGAGGTCACTTAGCAAGCTCAGTCTTGTTGTCCTTAAATGTAAGTGGGCATGGTATACTATCAGGCAATTAGGAAGGTGTATATGATGGATGAAAAGTGTCTACCAAAGATAATATTAGTATTTGTAAACACCTGTGGGGAATCTGCGTTTCAGAGTTTAAAGGATCATCTGAATTTCTAATGTTCTTTTTATAATCCTCTTACCCGATTCATACCTGTGGCTGTCCGGATTTTCTGTTTGAACAACATGGCATGCATGATAGGTTACGGGGAGTATTGAACATTGAGTAAAGTAGATAAAAGCATCGAGTCAGAAGACAGGCAATGAATAATGGCCTTTTGATAATCAAATAATATTAAAGTCAGAATGTACATTTTGAGGCACACGTTTGAAAAGCATTCAGTGCATCTATCATAACGAAGAAGGTAAAGAGTGTTGGCAGGTGTCTCTATTAAGATAAGTTATATCATACACACATTTTGCATTCATAAGACAGAAAGAAATCATTTTAAACAGGAAACAGGGAGGAGCGAAAACATGTAGATAAAAGTTCCCCAAACATGGCAAGATCCCACAATATCTGGTGCTTCTGGGGTTTTTCCTACTCTTAGATACTTCATGGTGAAAGGTCATTGTACAATGTCTGTCCAACAGCATGACCTCTTAAGGGACTTTTCTGTTTCTTTACATGTTTCATAGTTTTTATTAAATACTGGACATCTTTGATAATAGCTTTTAATGGTGCTGGGTGCTGGTTTCTGGCCCTTCCCCTTCCTCACCTTTTGCTGTTTTCCTTGGCTTACTTGTTAATCGAGTGATCTGGACAGACCATTTCAGTGAAGTTGTTTCCCACACAGACAGTAGGAAGCCTCTGATGTCACTCGTTGCCTTCCTGGAGCACAGCCTGGGCTCCTGAGCAGTCGCCCTGGTGAAATCCGGGTTCTTCCAGACTGGCTTTTTCCCTGGTCTTTCTCTTCACTGTCTACCATTTCTCACATCACAGCTAGCTGTTGGGTTCCACTAATTGCTGACTAATGATTGTTTTCAACAATGTCCTGGGGCATCAATTGCTCTGCGGTATAATCTAATTATACCTCAGTCCCTTGCCGGGCTATTTTTGAGGCCAGTACTTGAGGTTTGTTCTGACATCGGAAAAGGCCTTCCTGGCTGCCCCTGTGTCTATTATCCTTGGTAAACTATCTGGGCTGTAACGCACTGCTTTCATGGGGTTCCCATACTCTTCCTCATTGCTTACCACCAAAATCTCCATTGTTTTTGAAAAAACCCTTGGGCTTGAATATCGGCACACTCTGTCTTGAACAGAGGCAATTCTTTTGGAGAGAGTGTCTGAGTTCCCTGGTCTGTTGGCCTGCCTCTCCCCGAGCAAGATCTCTGAGCCACTACTTGGAGCTGGTGGTAGGACAATGGTCTGTTTCCCTTGGAGAGACACAGAGCTTTGTGAGTAGGCCTGTGTAAAGTCAGTCTCTGGTCTTCTTGGCTTGCTTCTCCAGCCTGTCCTGTGATGAGGTGTAGCAGTGGAAATTGAGACCACAGTATTCTCAGCTTGACGCGCCTGGAGTAGAACTTCTGCCCTGTAAGTGGTGATTGGGTAAAAGACATCCTCATCCTTTTATTCTCCTAGCACATGTGGCTGGGAGAAGAGGAAGTGCTGGTGGCTGCCCCTCCAAGAGGGGTCTTGGAGCTGGGGGAGGAGGGAG
Organism: Glis glis; assembly: GCA_004027185.1. Lineage (NCBI taxonomy): Eukaryota > Metazoa > Chordata > Mammalia > Rodentia > Gliridae > Glis > Glis glis. Next base: position 11,355 of record PVJS01016843.1, read on the forward strand.
CCCATCTTCTTGGCCACCCTCACCCAGAGTGGAGGTTCTACCATGAGCTGGTGAAGGTGGAGGAAGCAGATCATGTTTGGTGCAAGTAGAATGACTTTTATTCAGCTATGGACATACTTCCCTTTATTTAGGTTATTTAATCCACTTATATTGAGTGTACAGATGATCCCTGACTTACACCAGCTCCACTTACAATTTTCCAACTTTAATATGGGTTTATTGGCAGAGAACCCCTGTTGCAAACCGAGGGGCATCTGACTCATGATAGTTTGATTTTTTTGCTTTCACAATGGGTTTATTGGGGTACTAAATGCACTTTCAGCAGCTTCTGCTATTTTGACTTACAATGTGTTTATCAGGACCTAATACTATTGCTAATATGGTTGTATTTACGTTTTTATTTTCTATTTGTCTAATTTATACCTTTACTTTGTTCCTCTTTCCACGTTATCTTTTGAATTTATCAAGTTTTAAAAATTATTGGTTTTCTTCTTTTAATAGCTTTGTTGTAATAACTGTTAATATAATTCTTTTAATAATTGTCTTCTAAACTATAAAATGCATTGAGTTTACTGTATATTACTATTTTACTGCATAATAGAAAATATAAGAAAATTTCAATAGCCTACCTTCATTTTCCTCCCTCAGACAATTTTTACTATTGTTTTTAAAGAGTTTTACTTTTGCATGTTATATATGCCACAAAATACTGTTATTATTATTGCTTAAAATAGCTGATAATCTTTTATATCTATGCATATGGTTAGCTCTCTTGAGCTGTTCATTCCTTCTTGAATTACCATATTTCCAGATGGAATTATTTTTCTTAGTTCTGAAAATTTCCTTTAATATTTCTTATTGCTCAGGGTGGCTGGCACCAAATATTTCAGCTTCTGCTTTTCTGAAAAAAAAATTAAAGTTTTTATTCAGATTTTCATTGTAGATACACATACAGTTTTAAGAAGCACTACAGAGACATGCCACATACTAATTCCCCCGCTCCTCTCCACAAGGTCACATCTTCTAAAAACTAGGATGTAATGTAAGAACCAGGACATTGGCACTGATAGGTCAATTTACCTCAACCATAACAAGAATATTTTAATTCATTTTCACTTTTGAAAGGTTGCTTTTCTGGTTGTAGAATTGCGGGATGATAACCCCCCTCACCTCATATAAAGGTTTTATTCAATTATCTTTGGGCTTTTATAGTTTCTGTTGTAATGTTAGCCATACTGCTTACTGTTTTCCCCTCACCTCCTCATGGCAAATGCCTAGGTCTCTATCTCTCTGTCTCAGTCTCTCTCTCTCTGTAGGTATACACAAACACACATACACATACCCCAGTGTGTGGTCATGTCTTCAAATATTGCTTTTGTCCCATTATCTCTCTTTTTTTTAGTTCAGGACTCTAGTTATACATGTTAATCATCTTAGTATTGTCTCACGTATTTCTTATGATTTGTTCTGTTTATCTTTCTTTTTTATTTTCATACTGAGGATTGGGGGCATTCTACCTCTGAGCTACACCCCCAGCCCTTTTTATTATTTTATCTTGAAATAGGTTCTTTCCAAGTTGTTGAAGATCTTGCTATGTTGTGGAAGCTGGCCTTGAACCTGCAATCCTCCTGTCTTTAATATCCCAAGTGCTGGGATTACAAAAGTGTGCCACCATGGCTGTTCTTTTTTTTTTCTTTTATGACATTTTTCTCTTTCTGCTGCTTCTGTCTATTTTATACTGACCTATTGACCTATCTTTAATTTTACAAATATATTGTTCCTAATCCAATTACTGTTACACCTATCTAGTAATGTCTTCTTAATTTCAGATATTACACTTCATAGTTCCCTAATGCCCATTTAATTATTTTTTATTTTCATATTACCTATTAAATATTACATCTAATTTAATCTTTTCTGTCCACATTTTCCCCTGTTACCTTTAACATATTATTTTTCTAAAGTTCTTGTAAGCCAACTCCAATAACTGGATCCAATAACTGTATTTGCATACTTTTATTAGTAATAGTGTTTGATTGCCAGTCACTTTTTCCTGCCTTTTTCTATGTTGATTATTTTTCTGTTATATGTTAGACATTACACATAACATGTTGCAGTTTCTGAATGATGTTATCATCTTCTAGACATGTTAATTTGTTTTTTTTTATCAGATAAATAGTTAAGTGTGTGGCAGACCACTCGGATTTTGTCAAACCTTCCCTTTAGGCTTTTTTTGGAATAGGTCTATCTCAGTGAAGCATTTCCTGGAGTGCATCTCCTATTCTTACCATGTAACTATTACTGCTGGGAAATTGCCTTTGTGTGGTGACAGTCGAATGCTTATGTTGCTTGCCATGGTTGGGGTTTGAAGGGACGCAAAGCCTCGCATCTCTCCAAAGTTGCGTGATCTTGATGGTTCTCTTAGGCACTCGGGGGTGGGTCTCTTCTTGACCTCCTGTATCCTTGTTCTGTGTATATGGTGCATAGAAGTTATCCAAGGACCTGAAGTACACTGCATGCAGATTTCTTTGGGGATCCTGCTCTGTGGTCTCTTCTCCTTTAACCTGCCTCTGGAATCTCAGATACATTACTACCCCAAAGATTGGAAGTCGGCTTCTACCAGAGACTGTTCTCTGTATGGACTCTCTTTCTCTGCCTGGCTATTTGGAAAACGCTCTAGGGAGAAAGGAGAAGTGGATATATGGCTCGTCTCATTTAACTTCATTTTCTCAAGCAGCGTAGCTCAACATGAGTTGATGTGCAATGCTCACGAACCATTGTTTTTCGATATCTTGCTCAAATATTTCCCATTGTATATAGTGGAGGAGTAAATCTGATACCAGCTATTCTATGGAGGTTCTACAGTTGGTATTTGAAACCAAGAGATTTGAGGAGATTCCAAGCAGAGTTAGTTGGAATAAAGAGGAGAAGAATACTTAGGACCAAGCTTTGGAGCACTGCCAATTCTAAAGAGCTCAAGGATTTGGGAAGAACTGATTGCAAGAAAATGAGATAGAATGATCAGAAGGATAAAAGGAAAACAAAGAGTGAGATGTTCTGAGTGGTCAGTAAAACGTGTATCCAGAAGATACAATCTACAGTTTCAGATGTTGCTGCCAGATGCATAAAATTTGAGAAGTCAGAATTAAGCATTTGACTTAGCTTCTAAACCAAGCCATTAAAAGTTAGCTTCTGGTTCTCAGATTTATAAACAGTAGCCTATATTCTTGATGTTTTTTTTTTTAAACAAAGATCTCTTTTTATTCCTTATCTTATACAGTTTAAAGGGTAGAAAATGGCCACGTGCTTAGAAATGCCCAGAGACAATTAAATGGTTTTGGCATTCAGGGTTAGTAGAATAGTTTGGAAAATTCACATACCAATTCCTTACTTTGGAAATTACTGTGGACAACTTTACCCTTCATTTTTCTGTAGAACTCATCCACTGTAGATCCTTGAGAGCATGCATGACTGTGGGAGGCATTTTTGCACTTCTGACACCCAGTATCCATGAGAGCTCTTTTCATTTCCTCCTGTTTTTTTTCCTGTTCTGTCTTCAGCACCCAGAACAGTGTATGGTCCATAGAAGACAATGAATGATAAGTGAAATGTGTTATTATAAGGTTATCATTGCTATTAATAGGCTTCTTTCTGGGCAGGTCCATTTAGTTGGACTGTAGAATCCACCAAATGATTTCACAGTGTTCTGTCTGCTTCTTCCTCTTGATTAGCAAAATATATATTCCTGGCTTTCAGGTCTGAGTTAGTCTTTACCATTCAAGATTGCAGGTTAGCAGAAATGGAAGAAGAGATGGTACTTGTTGAATATGGCAAGCCTTTTCCGTTCTTCTCTTCTAAAAATTAAATCATTGTCTGCATGAGACAATTTCTCCCTGCTAACAACCTGTCAAGAAGGTGAACAAAAATATAAGCCATAATTATGTTCATAGCGTCAGCTCTGGCATTCAAGTTAATCTAAAAAGCGCTCATTTTCCTGGGCGGTCTTATGTAACCAGGACTTAGATTCACTGTGGCTCACTGTCAGGTCTTGTTCTCCTTAAGTTTCATCAAAGAGTGCGACTTGACAACTGTGAACATGTTGCCTTGCCCCGTGTCTGCAGGAGGGAGGCTTTCAAGAGCCTCACATTTGTCAGAGGAAGCTGTTATCAGACGACACTATTTTTAGGTCTCCGTTCATAACTCCACAGTTCAGCTTTCAGGTGTTGTTGTTAATATTCCACCTGTGTTCCAACAGAGAAGGGTTTAAGGATTGTTTCCTCAAACCGAGAAAATCAATGTGTCCTATGGATATGAGCTATATGGGTAAAATCAACAACAGTTTTTTTCCTTCATTCACCTAACAGCTATTTATTGAGTCTTCGCCACATTCTTTTGTGAGGACACAGTGGTGAGCAAAATCCAGATGTGACGAGTCCCCTGGTGGAGCGTGCAGTCTAGTGGGAAAAACAGGTATTAATCGAAGAAACCACAAACATAAAAATCTTTCTGGAAACAGAAGCTATGAGAGATAAATAGTGTGAAGCTTCATGGGAGATTTTTAAGCTCTATCCGTATCTTCTGCAATAGAGTAATATGATTTTTTTTGTGGTACTGGGGATTGAACCCAGGGGCATTCTACCTCCAAGCTACACCTCCAGGCCTATTTTTTATTCTTTATTTTGAAACAAGGTCTCACTGAGTTGTGGAGGCCTCACTAAGTATCTTGGTTGCTGGATCTAAATTACAGAATTATATTTAATTGTATATGGTGATATATGTAATATATCTACAAAGTTCCTGTATTTAGTAGGTGAGCCACATATGCCAGTTTTCTTTCCAGACTCTTTTTTTTTTTTGCTATAGGCAAAAGGTAAACAAAACCAAAAAACAGACACCAACCACAAAATACCCCCGATCTTCTATGATACTGCCGATGATACTATTCTATGATATGTTCTATGCTCTTGCTCTTTCTAAAATTCTGGATGTTGCTCAACTTTTAAACTTAGACTGTGTTAGCTTTGTCAAGTAGAGCTCACTGTGTAGTTTATCACACATACTGCTGAACATGCTTGCAGCCCCATTGCTCTGTTCCAAAGGAATTGAGACAGAGACCCTCTCCCATGCTGGAAAGTAGACCTGAGATTGCAACCTATTGCTGAGGGTCAGAAGACATATTTTATGTGGAGTCAGAATTCTTTACAAGAATTAAAAAAATGGTGTTGATGTTATATTTATCTGTATATCTATTATGTATCTATCTATGCATATATATATAGATATAGATATAGATATGTATATAATTATATTCATGCCCAAGGATTACTAAATGACAATAGTTTTAACTTTTAATGTATTTTCTCGAATCAAGATCTAAAGTTTTGTCTATCCTCTCTATCTTTTTTCCTTTTACCTATCTTCCTCTTTTTCTATGTCTTAATAACAAAATAAATTTAGGCCTATTAGCAGAAGAGTTAATTACAGCTAGAGAACTTGCCTTTTTCTGCAATCCACACTTAGATTTCTCTGTCTTAGCTCCTCCTCCTCTTCCTCCTCCACCCCCCCTTCTTCTTTTTTCTTCTTCATGTGTGTGAACATATACATGTACTTTTCAGGGAACATTGTGTGTTTTGAACAAATATTTTATACCCCAGGGAGTGCTACCTCACTCTAATCTTATACCATGCCAGGGAAACATGTTTTGGTGGATCGCATATGGATTTTGTATTATTTAAGACCAAACAGCCTAGGCTTTGGGACATAATCTATTGAGATTGTCTTATTAACTTTATAGAGCAACCAACACATTGGTTCATTTTCTTTTGAAAGTAACAAATGATCTGTCCCATTGTGGCTTTTGGAAGTGGATGTTAAATTGCAGCTGTTCTTGGACAGAGGGGGGACGAGGGTGGGAAAGGATATCCGGGGCGGGGAGGAAATCCCTTCCTCTTTTGGGACAGTGGGCAGTTGGGGAGGACTCTAGGCTGTGGAGCTATATGGAGTGCATTCGCAAGGGCAGGAAGTCATCCTTGTTGGAATGGGATAGAACCAAGGAGCCAGTACAACAGGGACATCCTAAGCTCTAGGGGGAGCCACTTCCAATACCATTTCTAAGGTGTTCTCTGGTTTGACTTCTATTATACACATGGCACATTCACATGACAGCTTGGTCTTGGTGGAGCTTTGGAGAACGAGGTGGGACTGGCCCCTGGGAGCTCAGCGGGCAGCGGGTAGCAAGGCAGCAGGTGGCGATGCAAGGACAGCAAGGTGAGAAGACTGGAGGACTGGAGCCGAACGCTGTGTGGAGGCCTGCAGAGTGCTTTGGGAGTACCAGACATGTTAAAAACCATCAAACGAACAAAGAGACCAACAAACAAAGGAAACTTTTGAGCTCTAATTTATAATCAGCTTTACCCATTTTAAGTGTACAGTTTTATGGGTTTGGACAAGTCTATCTCCTCAGGCATCTACCACACAACTCTCATCTCCTGTTACCCCCAAGAGGTACTTCATTCTCCTCTGTACTCCAATGCCTTCCTACCTTCACTCTGGCAATCATCGATCTGCTTTTTGTTACTACATGTTAATTTCAGTTTTCTTAGAGTTTCACACAAGTGGAACCATGCAGCTTCAACTTTGGCTCATAGAACCATACAGTTTTTTCTGTTGTCCAGTATAATGTTTTTGATCTTCATCCCTGTCGTTGCAGGCATGGGTGATGTGCTCCTTTTATTACTGAGTGGGATTCTAGAGTATGAACATGCACCAAAGCATTTATCTAGCCAACTGTTGATGAGTGCTTGGGTCCTTTCCCATTCATTGTCATTATGAATAAAGTCAGTGTAATGATTGAAATGCAGGCCCTATGTAGACATGTTTTTATTTTTCTTGGGTAAATAATGAGGAGTGGGAGTCCTACATCATACAAAAAGTACACATGAAACTTCATTAAAAAGAAAAACTGCCAAATTTCATTCCAAAGTGGTTGTAGCACTTTGAAGTCCCAGCAGTAAAATACGAGAATTCTAGCCACTCTTCCTCCTTGCCAGCGCTTGGCTTTGGTGAGATCTTTGACCTCTTCTTCTTTTTGAAATTTATTTCAAGTATTCTGGTGGATATATATATATATATATATATATATATACTTTAAATTTGCATATATAAGTATATAAATACTTTAAATTAGAATATATGTGTGTGTATCTATATGTATATATTTCAAATTTGTATTTTCTTGGCCAATTTTAATCTATTGATCCAGAGAGTAGGGAGCCCTGGTCATCACCATTTCCACATGAGGAAAGTGCTGTCACCATATTTCATAATCACAGAATGATGAATTGGTGACACGCTGGAGTATACAAAATAACGACTTTTCTCCTAAAAACATATATCAAGAGCAATATGGCATGGAACAGAGACTTAACTGTTAACTCCTTTCCCATCTCTCCTCCTTCCTGCCCCACACAGAGTTTAAAAAAAAAACAGGGACCTTTTTGTCAAGAAATAATAATTGTGCATATTGTAAGGCTGACTTCACTCTTCCTGGTAATAGGATTTTGGCACTGCATTCCAAAAAATTGCTAGTCCTTCTGGTTGTCCCTGTCACTCCAGAGTTGCTCTGTCAGATTTTTCTTGACTGTGGTTTCCAGGGTGCTGAACTGATAGTGATACGGGGTCTATTATAGCCGTGCTGCTCATTAAGCAGTAATTTAATTGCGCGGGAAGAGCTGAATGGATTTCCAACCCCTTCAACAGAGTATACATTCCTGCCAGTACTGATGGGGGAAGGTTCTCAGAGAATTATTAAATATTGCTCACAGGGCTTGGATGCATTATTATTATTATTTTGTAGAATTTTAGTTTAAATGAAAACCAGATTCTGTCACCTCACTCTGGCTTTAGTTGGGCTAAATATGCATTCCCTTGGGGCTCATCAAAGCATCATTTTTTTTCAAGGCTGGTGGGAACCAAATCCTTAGAAAACAGTGTTTGGAATAGCCCTGCAAATCTGACTTGGTTTTAGTGCACTGTAAGAAAACATTGTTGAACACAAGAATCCTTGGTTAGAATGACACCACGGGGTTTTTGCAAACCAGTTTAGATAGCAGTCGGATTATGCTACACCTTGTTCTTCTAATCTATATTCATGTGATTGGAGCTTCCCCCTCAATACGTCTATAGAATCACCAGCTGTGGGTATGCAGAGAGGGTTTCTATGCGGAGGACTCACTAGCATCCAGCCTCGTGTCCCTATCCTAATGAAATCTCACAGCTGCGAAATGAGCTGGCTATTGCTGAAATAGGATCCCCGTCCTCCAGCACATGCTCACATCCCCGTGGCCAGTTCAGTCATGATGGTGGCTGGCAAGCTGGGGGACTAGGTAACAATAGACTGAGATGACAGGCAGGGAGGCAGTGGAGGCACTGAATGAACAGAAGCATGGGGGAAACATCTGAATCCTCTACTGTGTTTTGAATAATCCCTTTGGCCTAAATGCTTGGAGGCTGAGGGGCAGGATGGTTCAGATCAGAAATGGCAACCAGGCAAAGGACACCAAGTAGATTTACAAGGAAGGATCCATAAACCTAAGGGGCCAGACAGGGAAGTCTCCCCTCATCCCCTTCGTGCTCCCCTTCCCAATCCCCTGAGGCCCAGCTCCTGTGAAGTTCATGACCCCAAAGCCCTGTCCTGTGGGAGAAGGGATGGGATTCGGGGTCCCGGAGACCTGCAAGGCAGTGCTGGTCCACCCCTCATCAGCACTTTGATCCAAATTCTCCGAACACTGTTTTCTATATCAACAGAGCAGAGATTACAATCACCCGTTGTTATAAGGACTAAGTAAGAATTAATGCAAATGAGCTCTTTAAACCATAGTACAATGAACAAATATTAGTCATGGCAGAGAGATACTGAAAACGGACCTTCACAGATGGCTCATCCACCTTTTTCTCTTACAAAGTCATTCCTTGGTGGAGATGTGCTTTCCACAACATGCGTCTGTATTTATTTCCCCCTTGCAACTCTGGGTCCCCTTTGCGACCCAGTTTCTGTGATTAAGTGATTCATGCCCTCTTGTGATTTTAAGTGCCACAGCTGTACTTGTAATGCCAAGTGCTTCCTCCAACGCTGTCCCCTGTCCCTCTCCTGAGTTCTTAGCAAATATCTCAGCAGGATTAACAGGAATGGGTGATGTAGAAAGACTGGGTGGTGGTGGTGGGGAAGTCATACCTCACAAAGACACATGATGCCCACTAGTGATGTCTCTGTGTTCTTCCTGGTGCCCATGAAGAGTGCTATTAGGCTCCTCCTGTACATTTTGTGGGCACCTGAATGGCCACCCACACCTTAGTGCAGGGACTCTCACGTTAAGGAATACAGAGCCCTGGGACCTGCAGATGTAAACTCGAGATGGCGCCATTCCTGGGAGCTTTAGTCTATGTGCAATATTCATTCGAATGACCACCTTGACAAAAAAAAAAATTCCTGTTATAGAAATAAAAAGTCTCTTTTAGAGTAATAATTCTTCATGGAACAATATGTTCCTCTAATAGGGCTGGTTTCATATGACTGTGACCTCCTGCAGTCCCGTGCATATAATTCTGTGGGGTCTGAGGGAATTTCTTTCCTTGAAATGGGATCTTTATATTATTTGAATTTTAGAAACACTGTGACACATCTGGGACAGTTTACTTCAGAACATAAAATAACAAAAAAAAGGTCTTGAATTATTTATTTATTTTTAAATCATACACTATGGTCCAAGTCTCTCTCTTCCCTAGTGCATCGGTCATAGATTTTAACCCTCCTCTGTGAAACTTTAGAACACTGCCTCCTTTCATGGGTAGTAATGCTTTGTAAACTGTAAAGTGCCCCACAAATGTTTGCTGTGGGCATAGCAAATCAGTTATTGCAGTTACGGGCCTGGCACAAGTCGAACATCTTACTGAATTGCAGTGGGAATACATTTGATTCATCAAATAAGTTGTGCCAGCAATGTCATGTTACGATATTTTCTTTAAATTTAATTAAATCAGACTGAGTCTCCATCATGTTAAGATGGTGGGTACATGAGACAGCATAAAGGGGCCCCTTTCCAAAAGTGCAAAGGTCTCAGGGCCTGCACAGTGCAGGTCATTCTGGAAGGATCTTCTGGACCTCATTCCCCAGGCATCACAAGATTCACTTGGTCTAAGAGCCATGACCCTGTGAGCCTGGAAGTGATGACACACTTGTGCCACTTAAGGCACCTACTGGAGTTTTCCCTGAGACCATAAACCCCTTGATCTAGTTTGACCTACCTGTCTGCTCTGATTGGCCATGTTCCTCGGAGGTCAGCTATCTTTTCAGGGAGGGGCTGGGAGCTGGCCAGGAGTCCTGCTACACTGTGGACTCTGGAACAAATGATGTTGCACTTCTTAGTTCTTCCTGCCAGTTCTTGTTCTCCATATCACTCTTCCTGCACCCTCTTTTTCTGAGATATCAAGTATATCCCCTTTAAGAAACTTCAGTATGGTGAGCTAGAATCTTTGAAGTTCAGAGGGATCAATTTGCTGTACTTACTTTAAAAAAATTCATCCTTACTCTGAGCCGAAATGCTACTAGGCTGAATCTTGGGGATTACTGGAGTTCTTCTTCCTTTTGGATTGCACAAGAACAAAGCAAGCTTACGTGGCAACCATGAAACATTTGCGTGGCCTCTAATCTGTGGTCCGTCATGGTTATCACAGCTATTTTGATGGTCCAAGACCTCCTGGTGTCTAGGAGCCGGCCAGCTGTGTGTGGCTTTTTTGCTGTCTTTGGAGCTCAGAAATCTGTTTTTTTTTTCTTTTTTCAGAGACAAAGACAGAAGTTTATTTAGGAAAGTGGGAGATACACATTCAAGGGAGAATGCAGGCCATCTTAAGAGGGAGAGAGCACTTTTGGGGGGTCTCACAGTTCCTCATTTATAGAAGACTCCTGTGAAGGGGTGGGTAGGGACACACAGCAGGGGTGTAGGTCTAGACTTCCTCAGAATCTGCAGGTTCCCGGCATCGATGGGTGGTGGCTGGGTGGCACCTGAACTCCACCTTCCTTATGGATCCTTTGTTTACTAAGCATTGTAGAATCTCAGATGGGGAGAGGGGCCATTATGATTAAGAGTGTGGGCCTACTGAGGATTTTGTCTGAGAAAGAACAGATCCTGTAGGGTGAAGAGAAGGATTATGAAGATTCCAGGTTTTTAAAACTAGTTTTTTCTTTCCTTTCCAGTTTGTCACCTTTTTACCTATTTTTATTTTTCCTATGCTACCTCATTCTACCCCTCCCCTCCAGACTTGGATCCGTTCATCTTAAGGGTTGATATGGGATGAAAGTCCATCTTCTATGACTTCTTCAACGCTGACAAGAGACGAAGGTTCTGCCTAGCCAGGGATTGGAAGTTTCATCCCAACTGACTTAAAGGAACTGGCCTCACAGCAAAAACTTGAGGCATGTAGGAAAAAACCACCCACTGATCCTCATGTTCCTGGGCCGTGTCCGTTAGTGATGTTAGCTTCTGACCAGAAATCTTTTTGAGAATGAGAACCCTCATATCCAGACCCAGCTGGCTTTGATGCCATTATCCACTCTATCACTGGGTAGAAGTCCTGGTCCTTGCCCAGGTCCTGCAAGCAAAGCCAGCCATGGGGCCCCCTGACTTACAATGCGCCATATCTGCAGACTGTGCAGGATCTGGGAATCCTCATTTCTTCCCTCCTTTCCTTCAGGATCTCTCACCCCTTTCTTTTCCCTGGCGTAATTTGAGGCAAAGAAGCACAAAGGCTGACCATCTGCTTGGAATTGAGTGGGAAAAATGGAGCAAAACTAAACAACCATTAATATTTAGAGGAATTCTCCTGCCAGGGAAGGCTATGCAGAGTCCTGGAGAGATTAAAGGTTTATCTTCCTGCATAGATTATGGGGGCGAGGGCTGAAAACAGATTGCTACAAATACAATGGGCAGCCCAATACACAATCCCTCACTCATTCACTCCGTCATTAACAAAAATGTATTGAACACTAAATACCTAATATATAGCAGGAATTGAGGAAAAACATGTTAAGAAGCACAATATAATGGAGAGACAGGTAAGGAGAATATAATGCTATAGTTTGTCTTGTGATCTACATAACAGGAAGGGGTTAGGCAGACCGTGGCTACAGTCCCAGCTCAGCCACTCTCTATGCATGTGACCTCTGGGGAGCTCCTTTGTGGACTTTAGTTTCTTTGGGTTATTGGATCATGCCATAGAGCAGATGACTACACACCCACCCGGCTTCAAACATTCTCCATACCCATGCGCTCTCACTCTCCCTATCTGTTACTGAAGAGACTCAAATTTTATGTCCAATTTGTGACGCACTTTCTCCTTCCTAGAAACGTATGAACACATCCTTTTCTACTCATGGTTTATCATCATTTGTCCATTGTCCCTGTTCAATGAAACTAAGGAGTTTGGATTTCCAAATGCTCTTTCTGTACTGCTGCTTGCAGATGCCAGTGAAGGTCACCGGTTTCTTTGTAGGAAAGAGAGAGAGGAAATCTAATTTCTCTGACTCATACCTCTCTCCCAGTTTGTCATTTTTTAAAAGTAATCTATGAGCAGGCCAGACACTAGATGTGAAGCTCCCTCTTTTTCAGAGTATCCGCATCCGTGAGGGGCTGGTGCTCATGGACCCAGGACATCTTCCTCCGGTCAGGACCTGCGGCGGCCAGGTTCACGCTGGACCCTGGTGTTCATTCCTGTGTGTGTGAGTTGCTTATTGTACAGTATCCCTTGACACAAGGTCTCAGTGGGTTCCAGGCTGTAACATGTGTTCTAGAATCATCTCAGAAAAACATGGACACAATGCCTGGCTCTTTACATACACACCTGTGTGTGCTAAATTGTATGTCCATGTGTGTATGTGTTTAGATTCCACTTCTCTTAGCACCATGTGGCATGTGGACTATGTATTGTACTGTCAAATATGAAAGTATATTTGCCTTGATAATTCCATAACATGTTTTGAGAAAATTGGAGATGTTCTAAGGTATTATTCATTCGGCCAGAGGGGTCTATAATAGTTATCATTACCATAGCTACGATGTGCTGAGTAGTTATTATGTGCTATTCTAAGTCCCTGCCATTTTACAAACCCCCTTCCTAATCTCAACCTCAATTCTACTAGGACTGAATTATATTCTCTATCTTTTGCAGGTGAAGGGACTGAGACTCAGGCAAAAAAAAAAGTAATGTGTCCGAAACCAAGAGATTCAGTAGAGTCTATGTAGAATTTGATCCTGTTTTTCTCTGAACTTAACTTCCCCATTCTTTCAAGTTTCCCACTCACTGTTCTAGAACAACCAGAAGGGAAGGGTGGCTCAAAATGAAACACATAACGTAGTTATTGTCTTAAGTGCCTGGAAGAAGGGAGACCTTAGAAACAATTTGGAGGCACTAGTGCAATGACTCACAACTTTGTATTAAGTGCACCATGAATTTTCTCATCATTTGTATTTTCACAAGGTGTTGGAAGGACAGTTCCTGGGATACAGAGGTGTGTGTGTGTGTGTGTGAGCATAAGACCATGTTCAGGTGAGTGGGTGCTCCTCCCCTACTGAGGCGCCCTGTCACCCTCCCTGTGCCCTTGTCTCCACTCTGCTGTGAGCTGGTTAAATATGAGGGCTTTCGTCTGAGTCATCTCAGTGTCCTCCGTATCAAATACCATTCCTCCTGGCACAGTAGAGCTGTTAAAAGATATTTGCTGATAGTTTTTTTAAAAAATGGACCACATAACACAAAGACTAATAGAAATAATTTAGTATTTAGTACATATTTAGAGCATGTCTGTTACCACTTAGCATTTCTCCTTTCGCCAAATCTATTAAGATCTGTTCTGTTCTCCTACTGATTCAGAGCTGGGGTGATTTTCTGCCTCAGCTACTTCATATAATCCCTTTTGAGCAACTCCTGACAAAGCAGTCACTGTGAAAAATGTCTTAAAATGTGCTTTGGCTACAATCAGGAATTTAAGTTGCCTGCTGGAGTGCTATTTCAGTCTTTTGCCCACTGAGAACCTTCCTCTAACTAAGGCTTTCTACACCATTGGAAGTGTTGAGGCTGGGCCGTCCACCTGGGTCTGTCAGTGAAGGCCCTGTGGCCCTAATTGCTGATGAGCAGATCAATTCTGTGGACTCCCTGGCCCAGCATCAATCCATCTGAAACACCATGTCTCCATTACCCCTCCATGTTTACTCCTCCAGTGGCTTATGGTGTTTTTAATCATTCTTCTTCATAAACTCAGAGTTTGATCATACTTCAGGGCCCTAAGATCTGATTTCCACGTGGCCAGAGCCTTCTCAGATTTCTCAGGCCAGCCTAACCTCTCTATTTTCTGCGTGTCTTGCCTCGTTTTCTTTCCATCTCCATTATTAGGCTTCTATGTGAAATACTGTGTCTATACTTTTGTAACTAGCATATAAGTTATCTTTGAAGGAAAGAGCCTTGTCCAGTTTGTTTTGTATCTTCTTCCCTCCGATTTTCTCTTTTTGTCCATAAAAAGATGCTTAATAAATGGTTTTGAAGGAATTAATGAAAGCAAGTCCCTGACTCTCCATAGGGACACAGTGAAAAGAAACTGTACCAGACGCCAAAGCACCAGGAATCGAATTCTAGCTCTACCATTTACAAGGAATGTTGGTTCAGAACGTCTTCTTAAAACATGCTGGGAAACTGGAGAGGCCTTTTAGCTAAGAAATGGCCACATCCAAAACTTGGGCCCAGGGAAACTCCCTGTGGCCTCCTTGTTTCCCAGGAACTTCATCTGTTTCTTGCTTTTCTCTCCTGATTATAGCAATAACATCTTTGACATTTATTGCTTGTTAAATTGTCTCTTTCTTCTAATCAAACTATTCTTCTAATAGTGCTTCTCTTGCTTTTCTTGATCTCTTGTACTTAGTTGGTATTTAATATGTATTTGTAGAAAGATTAGTCTAATAGATAAACAGAGACTCTAATAATATCTTGTTAATTTCTGCCAATGATCTTTTCTGGTCATTAAAGGGCTAGATAATGCTGGAGGCTCTTTTGAAAAATATTTTCTTCTCTCCCTGCACAAAGGAGCACACAGAGCTCCTCTATTACTTAGACATCCTATTGCTAAGTTGACATTTCCAGGAAGTGTTTCCATGAAGGAACTCTAGCCTTACCATAAGCTCTAATGAGGAGGAGGAGGAGGTGAAGGAGGAGGAGGAGGAAATGAGGAGGAAGAGGAATATAGAAGAGAAAGAAGAGGATATAGAGAGGGAGAGAGAAAGGAAAGGGGAAGAAGGAGAAGGAGAAGAAAAAGGGGGAGGAGGAGGAGGAGGAGGAGGAGGAGGAGGAGGAGGAGGAAGAGGAGGAGGAGGAAGAGAAGAAAAGATGCAAGGTCAAATAATTATTTGACCAAGATGAGTAATAGTGAGTAATTCTGAGTAATATTTATTGATATTAGAGTCAGTTTGTAAAGTACTCTTCAGTGTATCAATCACTTCCTACTACATAAAACTGTCCTCATTTGAATACTTTTCTTGAAGATTTCCCTAAAATGTGGCAATTTTGAGTATGACAATTCTGGTTATGTGTAAGATCTTTAGTATCCTTCTTTGGCAACCAGGAAACTTCTCATGGGATGCAGAACATTAGTGACACAGTGACTGGGTCTTTCGATTGATCAAAATCCCGTAATACGGGTCACTTCTTCCCAGTCTCCTTTAGGGTTGCAAAGGTGAAGTATCCTGGGATATTTTTAAGCCAGAGATGGAACTAATGGCTTTTTCAAAGATATTCATTAAGATATATTCAAATCCTGCAAGAAATAATAAATGAGGGAGTAATGAGGAACATTTATTTCTCAGGGTATAACTGTAATGCTGCTTCTCTACACTCACAATTTATGACGAGTAAGGGTTTTGTGTGTGTGTGAGTGGAATGTATTACGTTAGGAAAAAATTAATGGCCATCTGTAAATGTGGAGATGGCTGGCAAATCTGTTATGCATGTTGTAATAAAAATGGTTTATTGGGCTATCGAAATCAGACACAGGAGCCAAGAGCTGCAGACTCCATTGGGTAACATGCTTGGACCTGATGCTGTTTTCACATACTGGAGTTCCCATGAACCACTGTCCTTCTGGTCCGTTCAGAAGGATTTTCTTTTTTAAATAAACTGGGATCCTTTTGCAAATGCCGGTCCTTGGACAAATGGTTTCTGCTTTTGAGCCCCAGGTTCCTAATCCAAAAGTGATAGGGTGATCCATACACACATATATTTTGGGGATTCAAAACCCTTTCTCATGGGTAAAGTCTAACATAAACCTAGTTTGACTGAATTCAACTCTATTTCTGTACTGTGTTAAATACAAAAAGGATGATATACCCACCCTCTTCCAAAACTTCTTGTGCCAGAAAGCAAGGGAGTGCTCTGAAAACAAGACACAGGGGGCAGCTTAAAGGAGACACCATTGGCCAAATCTGACACCATTTGATGAGCAAAAACTCAACCAATAATGACAGTGACAGCTTATAGCACTAAGTCAGTAGGACAAGAATCCACGGGATCATACCGAAATCCACCAATCCATTGGGAATTGTTTATCATCTCATCTGGGGAGACTGACTTTGATCACTTAGTTAAGGAGGTGTCCTCCAGGTTTCTCACTGCAGATTTACTATACCTTTTCCCTCTGTGACATATTATAATGTCACAATGTAGTACACTGAGGTTCTGTTTCCCATCAGGCCTTCGCTGTTAGCATCCACCCATGACTATTTCCTGAATCAGCTATTACTACAATGGTTGCCACATAGCGATTCTCATTTCTCCTTCATCATTTCTCCTCTACTGGTGTTTTGCCATTTTACCCTAAGGCAGAGATCCCCTGATCCCCCCTTTCCAATTTATTATTTATTTGTTTGCATATTTACATCAGTTTGAACTTACAGACTCTGGGTGAAAATGGTACAGGATGCATTATATTATTCTTGCTAGTTTTCTGCATGTCTAGAATTACTTTAAACAGAAATATTTATAAAAATCATACACCTGTACACCAACAAACTGTAGTATAGGTCCTTGGTATCAGATGGTTTCTCCATGCAAGAAGCCTTAGGCTGCCTTTGCTTTGATTCTTACACCCAAAGTCTCCTTGGGACTCACAGCCCGAGGGTGTAAATTGGTACCATAGCAGGGACACAGCAGTATTTCTCTGCCATAGCCACGACTTCATAGTCACAATAAAGCAGAGTTTCTTTCAGAGTCTCTAGGTCAAGGTCGCGGAGTCTGAAGTGGCTTTCTGTGAATTCTGTTCTCTCCCATAGCACGCAGTGCCCAGGGTAGGCGGGCGGTTCTCACACCCCTGGTGTTCTCTAGTGTGAAATCCAGGTCATTCTGCATCTCTGCTTGTAGCGATGGGCTTATTCTTTTTTTATTCTTTTTTTATTGATGCATTGTAATCATACATCTTGATTGATGAAGTTCAGGGTGATAGAGGCGATGGACTTATTCTTGGCTCTGACAAGTGCCATCTACCTCCTAAGGGTGGGTCACAGCCTTGATGTTCACTTACGCTTTCCCTGTTACAGGAGCACAAGATAAGCCATTTCACACCACCTGCTCTGAATATTGGTGTCTCCCCCAAATTAGGCGATTATATTGGGAAGTAGGTCCTGTGGGAGGTAATTGAGGGTGGAGCTGTTACCGGGTGGGAGATCTTAACATTATTCTGCACACCTCAGTCCTTGCTTATCTGTTTGGAAAGCATTCAAACAGAAAGGACAAACGGGGAATCCAGGAGCTTTATTTAGAGAAGTGAAGGCATCATATGAGAAAGGCCCTCAGAGAGGGAAAAGGGTCACACTCAAGGATCATGTAATGGGCCATTCCTGGGAATGGAAAGGTGGCCGGGGGCAATGGGGTTACACTCCAGAGATGGGCTCTGGAGGGGAACATTTCTGGGAAAGGAAAGCATTCTACATGTTAGGTTTTACAGTCCCTCTGGACACTCTCTTTGTACGTATTACATGTGGGATAATTGACAGCCCTTTACACATGACACTTCAGTGACCCTGTGTTGTTTCTCTGTGAGCAAGGCTCTGCAAGTAAACTGGTCTGTCCGAGCTGACCCCATCTACTAATGCCTAGCTAGCTACTTAACAGAGCCCTCATAAGTGGGATGAGTGTCCTCGTCAGAGAAGACCCAGGAAGCGTCTTTGCTGCTTCCACCTTCCAAGGACATAGTAGGAAAGCACAATTTATCAACCTGGAAGCCAAGCCCTCACCAGACATCAAATCTGCTGATGGTGTGACCTTGGACTTAAAGCCTCCCAAACGGTGAGAAATAAATGTCCGTTGTTTCTTGGCCACCGATTTATGGCAGTCTGACATAGCAGCCCAAACAGACTAAGACATACACGCTTGATATATTTTCAAGATTTTTCTCATCTAGCCACTCCACGGTTGAGCCCCCTCTTCCTGGAACACTAGTACAGAATGTGTGGGAAAAGACCAAAGTCCAAGGACAATCCGTGTGCTCCATAACTCTCATCGAACTGTTAAAGGCCACCACTGGCTCAGGTGTATGCCCTTAGACTCTTGTTGCCCATAATTCTCCTCTGTGCCTTCCGTTTATAGGTTCCTGGAAAACATAACTCAGATTTGCCCTTGGCTAGAATTCACACGGCTCTGCATTCTGCTTTTGCGGGAAAGTAACAGCTTATGCCTGTTGTCCTATTAACTTTAATAATGTCCTCTTTCACTCACGAAAATGTCTTTGTGTAGATGATACATTTATTTTTCCGTCACCCTATCCAGAGGGGAAAATGGTTGGATTCTACCTTATGCCCTCGAATAGTTTGGTTTCCCATAAACTCCAGACCAGCAGGCCCAGAGGATTGAGATGGAAGGGCACACGCAGAGTTGGGCGAGTGTATGAGCAGGGTCGGGAAGTGCTACCCCATAATGTTTTCATGATTCTGCCTGAAGACAGATTAATTAGTAAGGTGGACAGGTGAAGGATACAGCCGGAAATGGAAATAGATGTTCACAGAGTTTCCCATGACTAGCCTGGGGCTCATGATCTGGGAAGAGGATCACGAAGAAGGAGTGTGAGGATAGGTGCATATTTAGCATAAAACTCCATGCAGCTTCTCCCATGAGGAGGGCACCGTGCAGACCACAAAACCTTAACATGTGGCTGTGATTTGTGGGAAGGGGGTGGGGTGGGTGACAGCACTTATGCAGGGAATTCTAATGTAATACAGGCTGAGCTCCATGGTAAGCCTAGGAGCAAACTCAGTCCTCTGCTAAAGGAGCCAGGGCTGGGGGTCCCTGAGCTTGGGGAGCGGCTCAGCTTACTTCTGGGGAAGGGGTGCAGAGTGGGGGGTGGTTGGGCGTGGTTGCCTAGCACTAAAACATGCAAAGTCTTGAAACTCAAGCTGGGCACAGGGCTGGACAGGGACTGGGTACATGCATACAATCCATAGCGCTGTTTGTTCCTGAAAGAGTGAAGAGTGAGTTATGAAAAGACAGACATGGCACCTTGGGCTTCTTAATCAGTACCCACAGCCACACTGCTTTGAGCAGCTCGTTCTTGCTCATGGGCTGGGTTTTGTTGGTGAACAGGCTTACTGCCGGCCCATACTAGTGAGCACCTGGGTTAAATTAGCCCAGCGGAGGTGGTTGGCCCTGCCCCCGGGCTTCCCTTCTGTGATGGGTGGAGCTGGAACAAGAAAACACTGCCCTGGGTATTTCCCTCATCTCAGAACAAGGGGAAGGCATGGCTAGAGTTTACCCCAGACCCAGGAAAGTATAATCTCTTCCATCTGTGCAGCCTCTGATCTGCTCCTGAGATGGGACTCTCCTCTCCTAACTCACCGGGAAGGAACACTGACACAGGGATCAGCTTTGGATTGTGGCCTCAATTCAGTGACTTAGAGATGTCACTTAGAGCAAGGGAAACTCATATTTCTGAGAGCTTACACTGTGTCAACCCGGCCTTCACAGCCATAGTTCACCCCGCATGTATTTATTAACCTCTACTGTGAATAAGGTGCTGAACCATGTCCCAGCTGCACAGAACTCAGTGAAACAGAAATGGAGCCCTCCCTACCCACTCGCTGCCTCCCGTCCCGAGAATGATGGTATCCCTTTCCATCAGTCAACCAAGAGAACTGAGGCACAGCTAGGGTGACTTTTATGCCCCAAGACATACAGAAATAAGGTAGATGTGGGATTTATATACTCTGACTTGAAGCCTCAAATCTTCCTCACTTGTAAAAATATGATTGGACTGGAGTTCTTCTAAAGGCTTCCCTATCTCTCCAATTCTGTGATGCTTTCTTTTTTGTTAATTCTACACAACAACCTTATATAATAGCTGGGCCAGGTGGCGACCCTTTCCACACCCAGAGTCTGAGGAGCCATGGCTGAAGGCTGTCCTGCCCTCTTTCTGCTCTATGTTATAGCATTGGCAAGTTAAATCATAGTGGCATTGCAATTTCCATGTGATTAACCTTTTGAAGATATGTTGAGGATGTATCTCAGCCCTGTAAAGACAGCAGAATGAAAGGCTTTTGTTCTTTATCATAAAGGCTGGTCTCTAGGGATTGGGTAAAGGAATTCGAAGGGTGAGAATCACACACTCTCCTAATATATAAGTGAAATAGTAATGGCTTTATCTTGGGGACAACTTTGAAAGGCTGATCTCAACCATTAGGGGAAAAATCCAGCTAACTAGTGGAATGGTTTTAAGCACATTTTTGCATACACCAGCATGCCACCATGGGGACTTTGCAGAGTGCTGCAATGTGGCTGTCTCTGATGGATTGTTAGGCAAATTTAAGGAGTGTCCCAACTTCAGATTTGCCTGGCCTGAGGACAACTGAGACTAGTAATAAAGTACTGGGTGAACATTATTAGGGACAAAAGGCGTGCTTCTGCATTCTGGAAGTTTTCTTCTCCCTAGCCACCTCACCCTCCGCCTGGACCCTGGAGGATCATCTCTGAGAAACAGTGCTGTAGATTTTATGCTCATATCCAGTCCCTGGTGCAGTGGGGCACATCCTGGGAGATGGTGCTTCCAGGTTGAGTTCTGGAGAGAAAGCACACAGAGTAGAAAGAGAACATCACAGCTTTGGCCCAGGTACGCTGGTTCTCATTGGCTCATGACCATGGTTCATTTGGTTGGTCCTCTGAACTTTGGCTGCATCTGTAAAACTGAGCAACAGTGTTATGGTTTAGATCTGGAATGTCCCCCAAGAACTTGTGAATTAATGGCAATGCAGTAAGATCTAGAGGTGGGGCTTTCAGGAAATGCTTGGATCATGAGGGTTCTGACGTCATCTGTAGACTAATCCATTTGATGGACTGATCATCTGAATGGACTACAGGGTGCTAACTGGAATCTGGTGGGCAGGGTTGGAGGAAGTAGGTCACTGGAGGTATGCCCTTGGGGAGTAAATCCCTGGCCCCTTCCTCTCTTTCTCTTTTTCCTGGCTGCCATGAGCTGACTGCCTTTCCTCCACCGTTCCCTTCCGCCATGATGTTCTGCCTCACCTCAAGCCCAGAGCAATGGAACCAGCCGACCATGGACAAGACCTCTGAAACCGTGAGCCCCAAGAAACCTTTCCTCCTCCATGTTGTTTGTGTCAGGTGTTTTGGTCACGATGATGAACTGAATAACACAAATAACCTTTCTAGGATTTTTTTGAAATAGGAAATGAGAGAAGCCCTAACTTACGGCTAGCGCATAGTTGCTGCTCTTTAAATTACAACTGTCATTATGTCTAAGTCTATTCCTATTGGGGTTGCTCTGGCAGGTGCTGCTTGCTCCGTAGTCCTGCCATGGATGGTTGCTGCTTCAAGCAGCTCCCTAATAACTATTCTGTGGTCCCTGCCACAGAAGGTGGCTGCACCAGACAGCTTCCTGATCAATAGTCTTCTCTCACAATACTGACATGAAGTCTGATATAATAATTTGGAGAGAATTTAATAATTGGGGGTGTCAGGGAGGAGATAGAATGACAAATTCTCCTGCCTTATGTAATCAAGGCCTTTCTTATACAGAGGTTCAAACAAAGCAAACGGGAAGAAGATCACAGGTTAAGACCAGGGAGTGCCAATCACAAGTTAAGATCAGGGAGTGAGTGGCTAGGTGAACATTTCAGGGACAATAGGAGGTCATCAGTGTCCAGCTTTTGGTCCCATCCAGTCCAAGGAAGCTTGTCTGCATGGAGACAATGTCCACTTAGCATGTAGTGTGTACATGGTTAAGCCAGTCCGAAATGGTGACCTCATTGCGTGGGCTAAGATGGCCCCAACATATTCCAGCAGCTACAACAAAATACCACAGACCAGGCAGCTTACACAACAGACATTTATGTCTCCAAGTTTTAGAGGCTGGAAGTCCAAGACCAGGGCAGATTTGGCGTGTGGTGAGGGTCTGCTTCCTCATAGATTGTGTGTTTTTGCTGTGTCCTCCCAAGGCAGGAGGGCAACAGAACTCCCTTGGGCCTCTTCTATCAGCACACAAATCCCATTCATGAGGTTCTTCCCTGGTGATCTAACCACCTCCCAAGAGTCCCATCTCCTAATACCCTCACTTTTGGGGAGAACTTCCCAACACATGAATTTTAGGGGGACAGAAACATTCAGCCACAGCACATTACTATTTTCACATGTTCATTTTAGGATTTACTATTTTCACATGTTCATTTCAGGATTTATTGAGCATGTAGCCTGCGTTTGTCACTGTGCTTGGTTCAGGATTTCAAAGAGACATAACTTTATGTTATGGAAACCAGGCTCTTGGAGGTTCATCTCCTCACTCTGGTAAATGGGAGCGGAAGAGGTGGGCTATGAGATCCCTCTGATTCTCTCCCCATTCTCCGCTCTGTGACCTGCATAGGGAGAGCCACCTCTCTCTGTAATGAAGAGTCATCTTGGTTTACACCCTGCTCCATGTCTGGACGGCATATGCATAATTAGCTGATTTTCTTCCAAGGCTCTTTGTTTAAGAGGGTTTGGTCGATTTGCAAATTCAGTTGCTTATGTATAACTCTTGTCGTACAGTCAATTATGGAAGCCTTTGAACAGAGTAACTGAAAGCCTGTTTGGCTTAATCAGTTCTGACAGCTGTGGGGACGGGGTTGAGGACTGGCACACGGTACAAAGGAATGCCATTAATGGGCTGGTCTCAGGGCACGGATGGATCTCTCCCTCTGTGCGTTATCAGGGTGACTGTGCTGATAAATGTCACCTCTCTTTGAACCATTCTATCACCTCTACCAGAAAGTTAAAAATAATCGGCACTTGGAAGTTCGACCAGACCAGGGCACCTCCTCTAACCTTCGGCAACAGCAGCAGACACCAGCTCTAAATTGTGTGATAGAGCAAGTGGGTGAAGCCAGGCTCTGAAACCCAGTTGCCTGGTTCAAACACCACCAACAACACCTAATAACCCTGTGATTTAGCCAAAGGACTTAACCTCCACATGACTCAGTTTCCCTATCTCTAAAATGGCATCAGTGAAAGAATAATAGGACACAACTCAGGGTGGGAGGAGTCTTATAAGAATATGTGTGAAGTACTTGGTTCAGCATCTGGTCCACAGTAAGCACTTAGGAAAGGTGAGGCCTCATTATCACTCCCTAATAGGCTCAGCGATCATTGCTCATGCACACGCATGATCACATGGGTGCTAACCAGTACTGAGAGCTTATTTCATGCCAGGTCTTGCTCTAAGTTTGCTCTACATATTAACACATCTCGATCTCCAGAAAAATTTGATGAATGAAAAAAAAGTTCTATCTCATAAGAGAGAAATCTGAGTTCTAATAAAATCTGGTCATGAACCCATGTTTATCTGATGGCACAATCTAGGATGAGGCCCCAGCACAGAGGATTACTCAGATCATAAACTATGCCTTGTCACCCTGCTCTGGACCAGTGATCTCAGAGCAGAAGCCTGTCCATTCTTTCAGAAGTCAGGATGTTGGAGATGAGGGAGAAAGGAGAAAGCCACCTTTGTAATATTTTATAGCTGAAACACTAAGGCAGAATTCTGTGATTCTGAAGAGCAATGAGACATGTATGCAAAATACCTGGTACATGTAAGCTGCTGAAGAAGCATGCTTGGTCCTGGGCAGACAGCAGAGACAGGTGCTTCTCCCTCTTCTTTCCAGCACCTGCTATCTTTTTGGCATGGCTATTTCTCATCCTCCTTTTCCTTATTGTTTTTCTCCTTCAAATCACATTCAGTGTTGGCCCTGACCATTTTCTCTTTAGGACAAGGTTCTTGATAGGAATAAAAACTATTCTAGAACCCCACTACCCATGGTATGTTCCGCAGACTGGCAGCCATAGTAACTTAGTAAAACTATGGAATCTCAGGCCCCACCCTGGTCCCCAGAATCAGAATCTGCATTTTAGCAAGATTCTCAAATTATGTGTATGTGCACTAAAGACATAGAAATGCTGTCCAAGAAAGAACATGGGCTCTGGCATCTGAAAGAAATAGGTTTGAAATCCAGGTCTTCCATTTATCATCTGTATTGCCTTCAAAGAATGACATGAGCTTTCTAAAACTGTTTTCTTTCCTTTTTGTAAATACTTTCATTGTGCATTATAGTCTCACATCATAATGTAATTCATCGTGATAGTGGCACACATGTATACAGCACTTGGTGGCCTTTCCCCCAAC
The DNA here is from genome assembly GCA_004027185.1 of Glis glis. Classification (NCBI taxonomy): domain Eukaryota; kingdom Metazoa; phylum Chordata; class Mammalia; order Rodentia; family Gliridae; genus Glis; species Glis glis. The sequence goes on from PVJS01016843.1 coordinate 36,094, forward strand.
TCTTTCCTTATTCCTCCCTCTTCCCCATACAGGGTGTTGAGATTGGCATTGGTATTCTCACATATGTACATAATGTCAATGGAAGTGATTCCTTCATTGATCCTTCCCCCTACCTTCTCCTAGCCCACTTCCCTGGCTCCACTGGAGTTTCTCCTCCACTATCTGAAGTCGCTCTGGTATCCCAATTACTCCCTAGCTTCCACATATGAGAAAACATATGACCCTTCACTTTCTGTGACTGGCTAATGTCACTTAACATAATGTTCCCCAGGTCCATCTATTTTCCTGCAAATGACATAATTTTGTTCTTTCTTGCTGAGTAGAATTCCATTGTGTGTATATCCATAATTTTGTAATCCATTCATCCATTGATGGACACCTAGGTTGGTTCCATAATTTGGCTATTGTGAACTGTGCTGCTATAATCATGGATGTGCATATATATTACTATAATATTCTGATTTAAATCCCTTTGGAAAGATACCCAGGAGTGGTAAAGCTGGATCGTATGGTGGATCCATTTCAAATTTCCTGAGGAATCTCCACACTGATCTCCATAGTGGCTGCACTAATTTGTAATCCCACCAACCGTGTAGAAGAGTTCCAATTTCCCCACATCCTCGCCAGCATTTATTGTTGTTTGACTTCTTGATGATTGCCATTCTGATTATGGTTAGATGGAATCTCAGTATAGTTTTGATTTGCATCTCCCTGATTGCTAGTGATGTTGAACATTTTTTAATGTATTTATGGTCCAGTTGTATTTCTTCTTCTGTGAAGTGTCTATTTAGTTCAATTACCCATTTCTTTTTTTTTTTCGGTACCGGGGATTGAACGCAGGGGCGTTCTACCTCCGCACTAC